>CAUYPK010079387.1:0-12218 GCA_963574355.1 Loris lydekkerianus | reverse complement strand
CTGGGCTTTTCTTTTTAGGGAGATTTTGTATAGTTGATGCTATTTCAGAACTTGATATAGGCCTGTTCAACATTTCCACTTCATTCAGGCTAAGTCTTGGTAGGTGGCGTGCTTCCAGGTATTGGTCGATTTGTTTCGTATTTCTTTTAGAGACAGGGTCTCGCTCTGCCATCCAGGCTGGAGTGCAGGGGCACAATCATAGCTCACTGCAGCCTCGATCCACTTGCCGTAGCGTCCTGAGTACATAGGACCATAAGATGGTGCCACCAGACCTGGCTAATTTTTATTTTTTGTTGTTGTAGTTATTGTTTTCTGTAGAGGTGTGGTCTTGCTATGTTTCTCAGGCTAGTCCCAAATTCCTGGCCTAATGTGATCTTCTTGCCTGGCATCCTAAAATGCTGTGATTACAAGCATAAGCCACCAAGCTCAGCCATAAAATGCATTTAATACTAGAAGTGTAGGAAAAAATCTAACATTTTGTTGATTGAGAGATCACTTGAGGCTATATATTTTGATGCTGTCATTACGGATGTCAAATTTCTTTGTAGGCTGTTGCACACATGCAAGATTTGCAAAGGGGAATGAAAATATCATACAAAACAAAATTTTAAAAGCTTTCAAAAACTTTACTGTTAGGATATGACATGGTCCAGTGGGAAGAAAGGTATACAGACCTCAGGAGACTTGGGTCTTAAGCTGTTTTCACATGTGTCTTTGTGGATGAGTTACTCACCTTAATTATGATCCCAGTCCAGTTTCTACTTTTAGTAGTTGTGAGGGTCAAGGGAGAAAATGTATGTGAAAATGGTTTGAAATGCATAAGCACTTTCAAATATAAGGTTTAATTATTTTTTAATAAACGTTCTTTTAAAAAAAAAGCATAATAAATTTAATTAAAGCTTCTAGTTGTTGAATTCAAGATAAATGGAAGTTTATTATACTTTATTTGGTTTTGTTTCTTTTAATTTTTCTATGTATGTATAATTTAATTTTAGAAATAGCTAAATACCTTTAAAAATATCTAACTGACGAGTCAATATTGTATATATTGAAGGTGTACAACATGATGACTACATGCACTAGGTAAAGATTATCAAATTAACTAAACATTCATCACCACCCATGTTGTACATGAAATCCTCAGAACTTTTTTAGTTCTTTTAGTTCATGAAATGAACTTTTTTAGTTCATTTTTCTGCAAAAACATTGCACCATTTTTTTGTGCTTTTCTAGATGAGGAAACCCAACAACATGAGTATAGGGCAATGTCTTTCCTCTTAGTGACGTACTGCTATATATTGATGTAAATACCTGTCCAAAACTATTAGAAGTGTGAATGAATGTTCAATCATTTGTCAGCCTCAGCTTTTAATTATTGTCACTAAAAACACTGCTGAATACAGTTTTTTGTTTCCTTTCCTTAGGTTCAAGCCTTCACATCTAAAGGGCCAGGACCACTTTCTGACATAGTAAAATCTACAGTATCAGGTATTTGTTATAAAAGATCCGTGTAAGTAACAATTTAGAAGTGTTTTGAGCCCACTGGTATCTTTAGGGATATGAACACTGTCTTTGAGCTAAAGTCAAGGCCAAATAAAATAATGACTTTTTGTTGTCACCAAACCGGGTTTAAATAAACCTGGGGTTAGGGAACCCAGAGAGTCTTCACTGAGACATGTACTAGATGATCCAAAGGGGATCATGGATTTCAAAACTGCCTGATACTGAATTAAGAGACTTTGCTAAATGCTACCCATTTTTCTTTCTGTTTTCAGAAATCAACCCATTTCCTTACCTCATAACTCTTGGTGGCAGCAAGATACATTTTTTAGACATGGATCAAAATCAAGCTGTGTGGACGTTTTCAGGGGAGAGAAGTATCAGTGCTGTAGGCTACACAGCTGATAACGAGATGTGCTATTATACTGAAGGAAACTCAATCTTCCTTCTGGACTTGCACAATCATTCCAGCTCTGAGGTATTTCCCCTTGTGATTCTTTTAAAATGAAGAAAGCGGGACATTTACATGTTACACTAACCTGTATTAAAATAACTGGCTGATAATTGTCATTAAGATTACAATGATCGAAAGGGGGTGACATTCATTCATGCAAATGAATACAGAATAGCTTTTGGGAAAATGTCCTTCAAGTTTAACTTAGCAAACAGTTATTATATTTAAGACATTGTGCTTTGATCCTGGGATGTTGAGGTAAAAATTTACAGGTTTTGCTCTTTACCAACCCGGTCTAGTGTTAGTCTAGCACTAGGAAGGCACTATTGCATCACGATTAAGAGGGTGAGTTTCGGAATCTGACTACCTAGAATTGAATTTTGGCTCCACCACTTACTAGATCAACAAGTTATTTAACCTCTATGGTTAGGTAACACCTTATCATAGGGTTCCTATGAAGATTAAATGAGATAATCCGCGTCAAGCACTTTGCAGAATGCCTGGCATGTGGAAAGCATTCCCTAGTGGAGAAGACTAGTATAACTGTCATGCTGAGAGCAGGGTGTGGTGAGGTCACGGAGAATGAATGTAGGGCTGGAGTGGTGGAGGTAGAATGGAATAACATCTTGGGGACAAAGAGTGAGCCCAGGAAGGCCAGGAGAGGCAGAGGGAGTGGCAAATGCAAGGACAGGAAAACAAGGAGCCCCTGCATGTTTGGAATGAAGGGAGGGTTAGTGTGGAGGAGAGCTGGGTGCTAACACTGGACAGGGAGGCAGGAGCCTGAGCTTGACCATCTTCCTTGCCTGTGCTAAGCAGTCAGCTGTCAATCTTGGAGCCAACATCAAGCAATTAAAGAAATTCAGTGAGTCATTAAACACGGTCAAGTTGTATTTTAGAACGACCTGTCTGTTAGCAGTGTGAATGTTGGTTGGCTTGGAGAGAGTTAAACCTGAGAGAGGCGATTAGGAGGCTGTTCCCGAAACCCAGGTAAAAATTGTCTTGGCCTGAGTGGGGCCATGGCAGTGAGGTGAGAAGGAAGGGACAAATTGGAGAGACTTTTAAAATGGTACTAATTCACTGGGTAGAGTACGAGGAAGAAGTCAAGGAGGAACCACGTGTGCTAAGATTGGCCCCATGGGTGAGTGTTGGACATCTGTAAAAAAAAATATGAAATGCAGGAGAAAAGCAGGTTTGGGGTGGGTAATGAGCTCTGTTTCCTGAGGTCCTTCATGTGGAGGTGTTCAGTAGGCAAGTTGATATTTGAATCAGTAACTCAAAGAAGGCTCATGCTGGACAATGTGGATTTGCCCCAGTGGCCTATGGCTTCTAGTCGAGGTTATGGTAGTTAAAATTATCTAGGGAAAATGTGAGAAGAGGGCCCACATTACAATGGTACATAATCCAGAATTATTGACATTTGGATTCCAAAAGAGAATACAGTAAATAAGTAATGTGGGTGATTACAGAGAAGTCTTAAAATTAGTAACAATAAGCACTATCTCCTAGCTATATTCTCTACCTATTTTTAAGGTCCTCCGAGATGCCCTGGTTTTTGACATCACAGTTATTGCAATTGACTGGATTTCAAGGCACCTCTACTTTGCACTGAAAGAATCACACAATGGAATACAAATATTTGATGTTGATCTTGAACGCAAGATGAAATACCCCAAAGAGCTGAAGATTTGTAACAGGAATTCAACAATCATTTCTTTTTCTGTGTATCCTCTTTTAAGGTGTGCAAGTGTATCTTTTTCTATTAAGAGGAAAAAGACATAGACGTATTTAATGTAATATCTGTGGTTTACTATTAGAAGTTATTGACACTAAAATAAGATGCTTAGGGTTCTTGGCTCACTGTCTCATCTTATAGTAAATAATTCTGAATATAAGTTATGAGCCCACAACCACAAATATGTAAAGAGAATCCATACTGACAATTTGTTAACCTAAAGTCAGGCTGATTCCCAGCAGAAAACAATAGCAGAATTTTATACTAATGAATGTAATGATATTATCAGTTGGTAAGGACCAGAAGGAAATTGGGACAGTGGCAGGAGATGAGTGGGAACAGATGGGCAGCATGTCTTGCACAGCAAAGGTTATTCTGGGCTCCTACCTTTTAATTAATTAATATCCTCATAAGGTGAGCTTTAAGGTCTTCATTCAGCAACTGAGTGGTAATTTCCCAGGCTGGAAAGATATATTTTTGTTTGTACCACAGCTATTTAGATACTAGATTGTTAAATGTTATTAAGAAACAGAAACAAAATAAGAGGAGGGGAATAGAGATGGGCATTGATGAAAAATATGCTAATATATTTCATATCTACAGTCATTAATACACCATTTAATACATTGCTTAAGGTCATTATAGTCCAAAGCTTTAGCTGTAAACACATTTCTTAAAAACAAACAAACAAAAATACCTGAAAATGCTAAGTCAGCTGTTTTTGACCTTCCTCATCTAAGAAAGCTATTGGACACTTGGGCATGCTCCTTCCAAAGGGTGTGTTTGTCCCTCCAATTATTAATAATGGTTGATCTTCCTTAGAAACCAGCATTTGATTTTACTCACTAAGTTGAAGGGACTTTTCCCCCCCATAGTCGCTTGTATTGGACAGAAGTTTCCAACTTGGGTTATCAGATGTTCTACTACAGTATTATCAACCACACTGTGCACCGCATGCTACAACCCACAGCCACAAACCAACAGAATGGAAGGAACCAATGTTCTTGTAATGTGACTGAATTTGAGTTAAGTGGAGCCATGACTATTGACACCTCTGACCTAGAGAAACCACTGATATACTTTGCCAAAACACAAGAGATCTGGGCAATGGATTTGGAAGGATGTCAGTGTTGGAGTGTTATCGTGGTGCCTGCTGTACTTGGTAAGATGCTGATATGTATACATAGGTTTTCATTAATAGTAGAAACTTCTTCCATCCCGTTACAAAAAGCCTTGCATTCCCCATATACTCAAAAGAATATACATGTGGTATTTACTCTGGACCATGCCAAGTGTTCTTGTAGAATTAAAAGCAGGTCGTTTCCAGGAAAATTGTATGTAGGCATTCATATTATTTTCCAAGTCTGTGTTTTTAAAAAAAGTTTTGCAATTAATGATAAGAGCTACAATTTAATGAGCTAAGTAATATTACTATATTCTAAGCATGCCACTAAGTGCATCATCTACTTTAATCTTCAAAATACCTTGATGAGATAGGTTCTAATATCTTCATTTTACAGATGAGGACACTGAGGCCGAGAAAGGTAAGGTAACTTGTCTCAGGGCCAGTTAGTGGAGGAGCTGAAATCTGGTCTAACTACAACATCCACAATCTTACCAGTACCGTATTTTATTTCCACTTTGAAGATCAATTGACTCCATCTTCAATATGAGTTGGTCAATAACTTGGCAGGTCTAGCTGTTGAAATTTACATGCTTATGGAAAAGGATATATTTGAAAGTTTAATACAATTTGGAAGTCTCCTAATGAGAAGTAATTCCAACAGAGAAAAAAATACGTTCTAAATACTTGATATACTCTTCAGAGTCTGCTCTTCATTTCTCAACATGGTAATTACTAGTCACAGGTGGTGATTTAAATTTAATTATAATTAATTAAATTGAACATTTCATCCCTCAGTTACTGCCCACATTTCAAGTACTCAAAAGCCGGAAGTGGCTAACGGCTATTATATTGACAACATAGGCATAAAACATTTCCATGATCATCAGACTTTATATTGGTTAGTGCTAGAGTACATAGTGATGTTTTGAAATTGCAAATACCTGTGTTATAATTGCACATATGGTTTTGTTGACATGTCACCCAGAGACTTAAAAACAATTCCTATGTACTCTCAATAGGCTTGAGATTAGAGATTGTTTCAAATTTTTAAATAAATTGCTAGTTTCTGTTAATCTGTGAAATCTGAGGTGAAGACTCTTTTCTTCACTAAACTTTAGTTATGTTCCTCTTAGCCTTTTATCATTGTTTTAGAGACATGGTATCACTCTGTTGTCTAGCTGGAGTGCAGTGGTGCTATCGTAGCTCACTGCAGCCTCAAGCAATGCTCCCACCTTGGCTTCCTGAGTGGGAATGATAAGTGCACATGACTATGTCTGGCTAATTTTTAATTATTATTATTTTTTTTTAGAGTCAGGGTCTTGCTATGTTGTGCAGGCTAGTCTTGAATTTCTGGCCTCAACCAACCCTTCTACTTTTGGCTTCCAAAGTCCTGGTATTATAGATGTGAGCCACTGCACCTGACCTGAGTCCTCTTCTTGAGTAGTAGACTTTGACCTTGGCCTTACCATATCCATTCTTGCCCAGCCAGTTTTTGTTTTCTTTATTAAATCATAAAGAGATAGATCATGTATACATTAATGCATTTATGGGGCACAATATGCTGATTTCACATACAATTTGGAATGCTTACATCGTACTGGTTAACATATCCCTCACCTCAATTACTTAATTATTGTGCTAAGACATTTATACTCTATACTTAATATATCTGACATGTACTCTTGCAATATGCACCATAGGTGTGATCCTACCATTCACCCTCCCTCTGTCTGGCCCCTGTCCTCCCCTTCCATCCCCCCTCCCTCCTTCATCCTGGGCCATAGTTGTGATCTATTCTTCATATGAAAGTGTGAGTGATTGTAAATTGGTTTCATAATAGTACTGAGTACATTGGATACTTTTTCCTCCATTATTGAGATACTTCACTAAGTAGGATATGTTCCAGCTCCATCCATATAAACATAAAAGAGATAAAGTCTCCATCTTTTTTTTAAGGCTACATAATATTCCATGGTATACATATACCATAATTTATTAATCCATTCATGGGTTGATGGGCCTTTGGGCTTTTTCCATGACTTGGCTATTATAAATTGAGCTGCAATGAACAATCTGGTGCAAATATATTTGTTATAAAGTTATTTTTGGTCTTTTGGTTATACTGCTAGTAGAGGAATTGCAGGATCAAATGGCAGGTCTACTTTTAGATCCCTGAGTATTCTCCATACTTCTTTCCAAAAGGGATGGATTAGCTTGCATTCCCACCAGCAGTTCCCTTTTCTCCACATCCACGCCAACATCTGTTGTTTTGGGATTTTGTTATGTGGGCCACTCTTACTGGAGTTAAATGATATCTCAGAGTGGTTTTTATTTGCATTTCTCTGATGATTAAAGATGATGAGCATTTTTTATGTGTCTGTAGGCCATGCACCTGTCTTCTTCAGAGAAGCTTCTGTTCAAGTCCCTTGCCCACAATGAAATGGGATCACTTGTTCTTTTCTTATTAATAAGTTTGAGTTCTCTGTGGATTCTGGTTATCAAACCTTTGTCAGAAACATAACCTGCAAATATCCTCTCCCATTCTGAGGATTGTGCAGAAGCTTTTTAATTTGATCAGATCCCAGTAATGTATTTTTGGTGTTGCCTCAATTGCCTGGAGGGTCCTCATAAAGTATTTTGTCAGGCCAATTTCTTCAAGTGTTTACCCTGTAGTTTCATATCTTAAGTTTAAATCTTTTGTCTAGTGAGAGTCAATTTTTGTTAATGGTGAAAGGTGTGGGTTCAGTTTCAGTCTTCTACAAGTCGCCAGCCAGTTTTCCCAGCAGCATTTGTTAAATAGGGAATCTTTTCCCCAATATCTATCTATCTATCTATCTATCTATCTATCTATCTATCTATCTATCTATCTATCTATCTATTTTTTTTTTGAAGTTTTGTCTGGGGCCGAGTTTGAACCTGCTATCCCTGGTATATGGGGCTGGCGCCCTACTCCTTGAGCCACATGTGCCGCCCTCCCCCAATTTATATTTTTGATAGGCTTATCAAAGATCAAATGATGATAAGTGTCTGCATTCATCTCTTGGTTCTCAGTTCTGTTCCCTACATCTACCTCTCTCTTTTTGTTCCAGTACCATGCTGTTTTGATCACTATAGATTTATAGTATAGATTGATTCCTCCTGATTTGTTTTTATTTCTGAGTAATATCTTGGCTATGTGGGTTTTTTTTCTGGTTCCATATAAAACGAAGTACTATTTTTCCTGATCTTTAATGTATGACAGTGGTGCTTTGACAGGGATTGCATTAAATTTGTATATTGCTTTGGGTAATATGGACATTTTAACAATGTTGATTCTTCCCAGCCATGAGCATGGTATGTTTATCCATTTGTTAACATCTTCAGCTATAATATTTCTTTTCTCAGAGTTTCATAATTCTCTTTATAGATATCTTTCATGTCCTTTGTTAAGGAAATTCCCATGTATTTCATCTTCTTTGGCACTATGTAAAAGGAATAGAGTCCTTGACTATTTTTTCAGCTTGACTGTTATTGGTATATATAAAAGCTATTGATTTGTGAGTATTGATTTTGTATCCTGAGATGCTACTGTATTCCTTGATCACTTCTAGGAGTTTTGTAGTTGAGTCCCTGGGGTTTTCCAGGTATAAAATCATATCATCTGCAAAGACTGAAAGTTTGATCTCCTCTGACTCTGTATTTGGATACCCTCAATTGCCTTCTCTTGCCTGATTGCAATGGCTAAGACTTCTATTACAATGTTAAAAAGCAGTGGAGACAATGGGCAACCTTGCGTGGTTCCTGATCTGAGTGGAAATGTTTTCATTTATTCCATTCAGTATGATATTGGCTATGGTTTTGCTAAATATGGCCTCTATCAGTTTAAGACAAGTCCCTTCTATACCTATTTTCTTAAGTATTTTGATCATGAAAGGATGCTGGATATTGTCAAAAGTTTTTCCTGCATCTATTGAGAGAATCATATGGTCTTTGTTTTTAGTTTGTTTATGTGATGTATTATATTTATAGATTTATGTATATTGAACCAACCTTGAGACCCTGGGATAAAACCCACTTGGTCATGGTGTACAATTTGATGTGTTACTGGGTTCTGTTTGCTAGGATCTTATAGAATAATTTTGCATCTATATTCATTAAGGATCTTGGTCTATAATTTTCTTTTCTTGTTGGGTCTTTACCTGGTTTGGGGATAAGGGTGATATTTGTTTCATAGAATGTATTTGGAAGTATTCCTTCTTTTTCAATGTTTTGGAAAAGGTTAAGTAATATAGGTACTAGTTCCTCTTTAAAGGTTTGGTAGAATTCTGACATGAAACCATCTGGTCCCGGACTCTTCATTTTTGGGAGATTTCATATAGTTGATGCTATTTCAGTACTTGATGTAGGTCTGTTCAGCATTTCCAATTCTTTCTGTCTAAGTCTAGGAAGGTGGCATACTTCCAAGTACTGGTCAGTTTCTTTCAGATTTTCATATTTCTGAAAATAGAGTTTTTTATAGTATTCATTAAGGATTCTTTGAATTTCTGAGGTGTCTGTTGTTATTTCGCCTTTGTCATTTCTGATTGATGATATTAGGGATTTAAATTTTTGATTTTTGCTTAGGTTGACCAAAGGTTTATTGATTTTGTTGAATTTTTTAAAAAACAAACTTTTAAATTCATTGATCTTTTGAATAATTCCTTTGTTGTTTGTTTCATTTAATTCTGCTCTAATTTTAGTTATCACTTTTCTTCTGCTGGGTTTGGAGTTGGAATATTCTTCTTTTTTCAGTTGCTTGAGATGTCCCATTAAGTTATTGACTTCCTCCTTTAATGTTCTGTTGAGGAAGGCTTGCATTGCTATAAATTTCCCTCTTAGGACTACCTTTACAGTATCCCACAGATTCTGATAATTTGTGTCTTCATTATTGTTTTGTTCCAAAAATTAGGCAATTTCCTTCTTAATCTCATCTATGACACAGCTATCACTCAGCATAAGGTTATTTAGTTTCCATGTCCTTGTATGAGTATGCAGGTTCCTGTTATTGGTGAGTTCAACTTTTATTGTGTGATGATCCAAGAAAATACAAGAAATAATTTCTATTTTTAAGTTTGCTAAGGTTAAACTTGTGACCTAATATGTGATCAATTTTGAAGGATGTTCCAAGGGCTGATGAGAAGAATGTGTATTCAGTTTTGTTAGGATGAAATGTTCTGTAGATGTCTGTTAAATTCACTTGTTGTATGGTGAGGTTTAAGTCCAAAATTTCTTTGGTTAGTTTCTTATTAGAGTATCTATCCAACACTGCCAAAGGGCTATTAAAATCTCCAACTGTTATGGTGCTGGAAGATATTAAATTGTTTATGTCTGTTAGGGTCTCCCTTATCAATTGAGGAGCATTCTGGTTGGGTGCATAAATGTTAATAATTGAAATCTCATCATGTTGAGTGTTTCCCGTAACAAATATGAAGTGACCGTCCTTGTCTTTCCTTACTTTTATTGGTTTAAAGCCTAATGTATCTCCAAATAAAATTTCAACCCCTGCTTTTTTCTGATTTCCATTTGCCTGGATTACAGATGACCATCCCTTGCCCAGTCAGTTTTAGTAAGAATCCTACTAAATCAGTGTAGAGAGAATCCCTCCCCCTTGATATCCAATCAAGTTCTTAGTCCCTACTATTGATGTGTATGCCCTTGGTCTGCATTTAGCAAAGAGTTCTGTTTTAGGCCATTTGAACAAGGATCCTTCCACCTGTGATGTCCCCTCTTAGTAATTTTTCATCCACTGACTTCCTCACTCAGCTTGTTGGCTATAAGTCACCAGATGTCTTTGTTGTATTGCCCCATCTATCTCCCTTATTGAAATATTTATGCTAGTCTTGACTAAGATCTTTCTTATCTTTTTAACAAGTGTCAAAATTTTCCTTTATCATCTGATACACAAGAATTATCAAGTGGGTCATTATTATATAGGTATAAAGCTAGTCTTTTTTTTTTTTATAAATTCATAGTAGAAATTCATAATTTTAAAACTAAAAAATTAAAATGTCTTTGGAGATCATTTAGCTGTCATGATGTCACAAGAAATTTTTTCTACAAAAACAGTACTGGAATAAAAAATAATCACTACTTTATAAGGAAGTCTGCTTAACTTTTGGACAGTTCTGAATATTAGATTTTTTTTCCTCTTTTATTTAGCCAAAGTCTCTTTCTATTCATTGTCTTAGTTCTGACCTCTAAATTTACAAAGAATAAATTAATCACTTTCCACATGAAAGCCATTCAACTATGTGGAGATAGCTGTCACAGCCCATTCTAAGCACTTTCTTTAGAGGAAAAATTCAAGTATCTGTAACAACTTCTCAGGTGATGTGGCTTCAAGATCTTCCTTTGTTTTAGTCACTCTTCTGTGATTTCATTTCAGCTGGTTAATATCCTTTTAAATGTAGCCCTCATAGTGACATGCTGTACTCTCAATGTGTTCTGATGGATGTAAGGGGGCTCTGATAGCCTGGATCTTCTTTTGACTATAGCTGAAAGTAGTATCAGGTTTTTGGGCTTCCTGCCATTGGAAAACCTAGAGCCTTTTTCACATTATCTATTGTTAAGCCAGATCTGCTCCATTCATTGATTTATAGAGTTGATTTTAAATTTGAATTTAAGATGCTGTGTTGTTCCTATTAAATTTTAGTCCATTTATTAATTCTATTAAGAATTAATAATCTATAACTGAACCTATTAGTGATAGTGGTAATCATGTATTATCTGCAAACTTGACAAATGTTTTAGTCCACATTCATTCCAAACTATTGATAAAAATATTGAGTAAGGTACTGAGCCCAACATCTATCATCTAATATCTCCTTCAGATTGTAATCACCTGATTTGAAGACACACTGGTGGATTTTAAGTCTTGGCTCTGCCCTTTGATAATTTTGTAGCCTCGAAGAGATCATTTAACTTCATCTGTTCTCAGTTTATGAACAAACTATTTATCTCAAAATAGTGATAATAGTATTTACCTTATTGCCTTGATACAAAGCTAAATTTAGAAAATACTTCAAAAATCCTTAGCCAATTTACAGATTTAACGCGATCCTTATTAAAGCACCTCTCTCATATTTTAAAGACCTGGAAAAATTAGTACTTGTTTTATATGGAAACAGAAAAAAACCTTGAATAGCCAAGACATTACTCAGAAATAAAAACAAATCAGGAGGAAACACGCTTCCAAACTTTAGACTATATTACAAATTGATAGACAAATTGATAGTGATCAAAACAGCATGGTACTGGCACACAAATAGAGAGGTAGATGTAGTGGAACAGGACTGAAGACCAAGAGGTGAACCCAGGCACTTATCATCGTTTGATTTTCGATAAGCCTATTAAAAATATAAATTAGGAGAAAGATTCCCTATTCAATA
>CAUYPK010079386.1:0-19777 GCA_963574355.1 Loris lydekkerianus | reverse complement strand
GCCCGTTCCTTGCTCTGGAACCCTGAGGGCGGGGCTTGCTGGAGCAGTTTTTTCACACAATGGCTTTCACTGAGCCCAGCTCAGTGGCTCATTTTGGGGCCCCAGACAATGCCCAATGTTCTCCACACTTCTGCTCAAGCTCTCTCCAAGGCAGCTCAACTGAGTGCCAAGTCCAAGAACACCAAAACAGTTCACAGGTAAGGCCTTTCCAGTTTGCAGTCTCAGTGCTGCTTGTACTCACGGTTGCCAGTGTGATTAGGTTGATCAAACACATGCAGCCACTTGCCAGTTTTCCACTGTTCTTGTCTTCCTCCTGGGGTCCAGAAGTCCCTTGCTGGCTCCCTGTATCTCAAAGGGATGTTCATAGGCAGATCCCACTGGCCAGAGATGTTTGGAGTCTTGTCTCCCCAGATTCCCCTTGCCCAGTTGCAGGGAAGCTGTTACTCAGCTGCCATCTTTAATCCCCTCCCAAAAGCAATCTGGATTTTTTTTTTTATTAAATCATAACTGTGTATATTAATGCAGTCATGGGGTACAATGTACTAGTTTTATATACAATTTGAAATATTTTCATCACACTGGTTAACATAGCCTTCATAACATTTTCTTAGTTATTGTGTTAAGACATTTATAGTCTACATTTAGTAAGGTTCACATGTACCCTTGTAAGATGCACTGTAGGTGTAAAACCACCAATTACACTCCCTCCACCCATCCTCACCCTTTCCCTCCCCTCTCTTTCCTTTTTCCCCTTATTCTTGGGCTATAATTGGGTTATAGCTTTCATATGAAAGCTATAATTTAGCTTCATAGTAGGGCTGAGAACATTGTATACTTTTTCCTCCATTCTTAAGATACTTTGCTAGAAGAATATGTTACAGCTCCATTCATGTAAACATGAAAGAGGTAAAGTCTATATACGTACCTCTACAAAAAGTGGAAATATGTGAAATTTTGCAGGTTTTCTTTCATGTTTCCAACATTTTAATAGCATAGGTATGTTCAACATACCTCTTTCTATATTTCTCTCTCTCTCTATTTCATGATTCAATGTTCTATTTATACACACACATCTGTATATGTAGGTATATCTGCATGTTGAGGTTCAGGCAATGGTCTTGGTGTGCTCTTTGCCAAAGAATGGCCAGATTCATCAAAAGCAAAGCAATTATGAAACAAAATTTACCAAGGAAGAGAAAATAGGTTTACGGAGCAAGACACATTCACCAGAGAAGATGAATGAGCCCTCTTGTCTTGGTAGGTCTGGGGTCCTGCCTTGTACTGCCTGGACAAGGTCTTCCTCATGGTTTAGACATTAACCAGGGAATCACTTTGATGGACAGTTAATGATACAATAATTAGCCTTAGACTACTCTGAGTTACTTTCCAATTCTTATTCTCCTGGGCTGCCTGGCCTTGGGCTGAGGATTTCCTGTATTCCTTTGCAGATGAACTAGGTGCTGGCATCAGTGCATTACTTCCCAAGGGAAATACTTCAAAGGTGACCATAGTGATATTCAGCAATGAGTTGTGTAGCACTTTTTCTAGGATGAGTTAGCAAAATTAATTATTTGACCTTATGTTTTAAGTAGGCTTCCTTCATTATAATAAGGTATATATTACTTTTTAAAAAATATTATGTTCCAACAGCAATTCCCTTTAGAAAATACAAAATTATATAGTTTTTCCCCCACTGGCTCACAGAAACTGCTACTATAGCTACCAGAATCAGGAAATAATTCATATGTACATTCAATGCATACAATTAGGAAAAGGTTACTGGGCACTTGAAATTAAAGTCAAAAGTTAAAAAATTAATAGAATTTTATTTTAAAATAATCCAGGACAGCAAGCATTTCAGACTACTGGGATATGTGAGTATAAACTGTTGCTATGCATCACATTTTTCTCAGAAGTCTGACAATTTCAATGGCATGTCACATTTCAGGAAGAGATAATATTGCTTCAAAAAATGGCAAAGTAGGTTCACTGCCTACTGGTTACCATAACAAATTGTATCACTGCTCAAGTCCAGGGAGACATGATACTCACATATACAAGGTGTGTGAAGCAGATTTATTGCATAAAGATAGACAGCAAGGGATAACAGAAACCTAGGATTTATTGTGAACCAGTTTCTCAAAGCTCAGAAAAGCTTTCCAGGGCAGATGGAATCTGTGTGCATTTCTTCCACTTAAACCACAGTTGAGAGACCCTGGAATAAAGCCATCACTGGGTTTTATGCCCCAGGTTTCATGCCAGGACGTCCTAGGATAAAGCACTGAAGGACATCCTCTTCGTAGGAAAGACTAGAACAGACCCACTTCTGTCTAGTTCCCCCTAATCTCAAAATGTTGCATTCCCAGTTATTAGGCAGTTACCTTTGAAAACTACAAGTAAAAAGAAAGGAAAATTGGGTCAGTCCAAGGCTACCCAGGGAGCTATTCTGTGGTAGTTGACATTATCATAGTCATTGCTACTATACTAGATTTTACTAGGCCAAATTTGCAAATATAGTCCCTGCCTTTATGTTCTTATAGTCTAAGAGCAGGCTAACTGGGCAAATAAAACTACCAGATAGTAAAGAAATATACTCTTTAAAAAAGTGACTGAATCAAATCACAAAATCCAGTGATAATGAAAAAAAGCAAGAATAATTAAGCCCTAGATTACATTCTGTCACTGTTGATGTGTAACCATTGTTAATTTTTCTAACTTCTAAGAACTTTAAATTATCTGTGAAATGAAAAGGCTGACTTAATTTCCCTAGCGCTTTCTCCCAACCACCAAAGTATTATGACATGTTAAAAATAATTATTGTTATACATCAATTTTTGTTCAATTACATAATCTCTCTAGAGGAATCAATAATCATGTTTTAGAGTATAAGTTCAGTAACCATCAAATATTATATATAAATATGTCAGTATATTTGTAAGTTTATATTTATATATATTTATGATTAAATATAATTATCTATTGTGAATGGACTAGTATTATTTAATACTATATACTCACGTAATTGCTTTTATGTATCTGCATAAAATATGTGCATTTTTATATACATAAATACAAGTACAAATAATTTCATTTATTTGGTGATAGAAATAATGTTTTCTTGATTTCATCAAGTTTAGTGTAATGGTAGAATAATGGTATAAATTAGTAAGTACATACATAAATTCATAATTATAATTTAAGAAAATTAAAATGAATTAATTCAATAGAATCCTGAGTTTCTAAGTATAATTTGCAAATGATGCTGCTATTTATTGAGGCCAGTATGAATAGGTCTTTAGATGGAATAAGGGTATTGGGACATTCTGTTACACTGGAATTGTTAGTGAGCTAACCAAACCAATACATCAAGTAAATCAGTGTCCCCAACTTTTTTGGCATCAAAGACTGGTGTCATGAAAGACAATTTTTCCATGAATGGTGATGGGAGATCGTTTCTGGATGATTCCAGTGCATTACATTTATTGAGCCCTTTATTTCTATTATTATTGCATTGGAATACATGCTAAAATAATTATATAAATTAGTGGGCAATGGGGAGCAGGTGTAAATACAGACGAAGCTTCTCTTGCTCACCTACCGCACATTTCCTACTGTGTGGCATGGTTCCTAACAGGCCCTGGAGTGCTGCTGACCCATGGCCAGGGGATTAGGGACCACAGAAGTAAATAGTTTGACACAGGCATCTGGAGTAAACCATCAAAGAAGATGTCTGTATAAACATGGGTTGTCATCATATATCTGGCATTCAAACCATGTAGTGGTTGATAATATGTAAGAATGTAATGCAGAGAAATAAAAGGGAAGAGAGGTTAGAAATTAAAGTCAGATGGGGAAATGGAGTGGAAGTAGAGGAGTAGATAGAGAATGACAATACAAAGCACAGACGGTCAGTGTGTTTAACAGACCTAGAAAGGGACGAGTTTTGTGAGAAAAGAGTCTCCCCTGCCACAGGAAGCTGAGATACTGAGTAGAAATTATTCATTTGACAAATGCTAATTGCTCTCCCACTGTGTGCTAGCAGTTACAATTACATGCACCTACGATACGTAGGTAAAAAAAAAATAATAAAGATTCTTCCCTTGTGGAATTTTCCTTTTCTTCTTTAGCTGCATGACAAATACAATATGTAATAAAAATATAAACTGTATAAATCATCAAGTGTTTTTGGAATATGATAAATGCTTTGAAAACATAAAGTAGAGCAGGTAAAATATTTTGCAAGTATGGCAACCCCAAAAGATTGTAGCAAGGAGTGTAATCAGACAATCATGGTAATTGGCTTTCACTTTAAGCTTTAAAAGATTAGTGAAATGGTATCAGTTATATTTTGAGAGAATTATTCTTGTAACGTTTTAGAAAATATGTTATGAGGAACAAATGCAGAAGCCCCACTTCTAAATAGAGGTTATTACTATAATTCACATCAGAATTGAGGGTTTTGACCAAAATACATAGGGAGGTAAAATGTAATTGGCTTCCAGATGCAGTTTGAAAGAAGCTCCAGTAGCACATCCAAATGAACTGAATGACAGCAGAGAGAAAAAGGGAGAATTGAAAGACAGTAGTAATATTTTTTGGTCTGAGCAATAGACAGACAGATTGCCATCAACTGAGGTCTGGAAGACTGAGGCTGGACCGGAAAGGTTGCAGCATTTCATTTGTGGCTCTGTCAAGTTCATAACATTAGTGAGATGTTCAATTACAGAAATCATGAAGAAAGTCAGAACTGTGAGTCTAGGGGAGTAAAGAAAAAAATGTCAGCTGGAGATACCAAGTAGAAGTTTTAAAACATAGATAACATTTTAAAATATAAAATGTGATTACTTAGAGAATGATTATAGATAGAGAAGATATTCTGGGTATTGCGATACAAGATGAAGAGAAAGAGAAAATGTCATCAGAAGTTGCTTCTAGACTTGGCTGCCTGTGAGGTGATGCCCATGAAAATGTCAAAGAGAGGTCATCAGCCACGAGTACTAGAAGGCTAATAGGAGAAGTAATGTTAAATAACATCGTTTAATTCTCTCAATGAGTCTATTATTGAATTGCATAATTTTCTCCATTTCAAGGTATAAAAGTTTGTCCAGAGACACATATTGATTAATTGACTGTAAGATGTTACCAAGTTTTAAATACTAAGAAGAGTTATAGCTCATACTGCTCTTAGATTGGTCTTTTCTTAAAAAAAAAAAAAAAGTTTGAGCCTGTAACTCATTGGATAGGAT
Organism: Loris lydekkerianus; assembly: GCA_963574355.1. Classification (NCBI taxonomy): domain Eukaryota; kingdom Metazoa; phylum Chordata; class Mammalia; order Primates; family Lorisidae; genus Loris; species Loris lydekkerianus. The sequence goes on along the minus strand of CAUYPK010079386.1, from coordinate 14,531 downwards.
GTCATCCACATCCACCGGAACTGGCGGGTTTGAATCCAGCCCCAGCCTGCCAAACAACAATGACAGCTATAAACAAAATGTAGCCGGGCATTGTGGTGGGTGCCTGTAGGCCTAGCAACTTGGGAGGCTGAGGCAAGAGAATTGCTTAAGCCCAAGACCTTGTGAGCTGTGACGTCATAGCCCTCTACTGAGACAGACAAAGTGAAACTCTGTCTCAAAAAAAAAAGAGAGAGAGAGAGAGAGAGAGAAAGAGAGAGATAGAGAGAGACAGAGAGAGAGAAAAAAATGCCTACAAAATTTTACACTGATTGGGTGGTCAAAATGCATTTGTCCACTGTATTTATTATTAATTAAACCACTTAGTTCATTTTTGTTTATGAATTTTAAAGGATAGCCTATATACATCTGTATCAAATCTCAGAACTTCTAGATCAGCTTTCAGTTCTCATTAAGTACTATCCCTCCTTTACTATTCTTTCAATACATAAATATTGGTAAATAATAGATTCTGATTTCCACCTTCACTTTGTATGCATTCTCTTCTCCTCTAGAACCCTTTCTATTCTTGATAGTAAGCAATTTCAAATAATCTCTAAAGTCTCAGTTATATTAATCATTGATTATTTCTGTTCTTTCAGCTGTTTTATATATACATACACACACACATAGATAACGGTGCATTAAAATAAATTCTAGAACAGGCCAGAGAAACAAACAAATTAGCAAAATGAGACAAGCAGCAGTAAATAAATGAGACCCACAGTGAAAGTTAAGATAATTCACTTTTAACCATACATAAGAAATTAATCAGATATAAAGAAAGGATTCAAATAATGTTCTGCTGGAAAATGAGTAAATGGAAGGCTAAGAATGAGCCAGTTGTGATAAACTTCTACAGAATGAATCACTCACCAAGGATTTTTGATCATGCATAAATATTAGCTTAATTCTTGAGAATATTATTTAAACAAAAGTCTTACAGTCTCATGGAAGGCATACAACCTTCAAAATCCAATGCTAAATTTTATTTTATAATAATGATTGTATTCGTCATCCAACACAGCAATTTTTTAAATACTTTCTAAATGTTACTAAAAATGAATATGTGACCCATTTTTGGCACTGATAATTTATTATCTAATCAATTAAGACAGCATTTGTAAGTATTTCTTGCAGTGCAGTCAGTGGGTGGAAAAGGTTTACTGCCTTTTCTCCCCTGGTAATGTCATGTATAATATGTTGTGTGGTTTTGAGTTTCTGGGGTGAACACATTGGTGTTTTTCATTCTCACTCAGGGAAATAAATAAAGATAAATAAAAACTTATTCTGTATTATCTGTCTATTCGCATGAATTATTGTGAGGCGGCACTGAAAAGTTTGTCTGCTGAAAAAGACTTTAATTCGGCCTGTGAATAATCAGGCTTCCAAATAAACCAGGCCATTTTTTTTTTCCTATCCAAAGACAATGGAACGACAACATCCTTTCTTGTTACTTTCTGAGCTATGAGAAGGGTTTGGGGGGGGAGGGTCTTGCTACCAATTTCACTGTCCATATTTTAGCACCGTGAACACAACCTAAGAGCATTCTATTTAGAATGCTGGCAAGGATTATACACTGCCAACTGAGAGGCATTAATATATTGACAAACATGTAGTTTTTTAGACCTCCTAACATTTTTCACCAATATCTTGTAGAATCTTATCACCAGCTAATCATACCTTGTCCCTTATCTAAAATAATTTTAGCTTAGCGAACTCTCCCCAAAGGAATGTACCGTCTCTCTTCTCACTATTTTAACTAGATGAATAAGTATTTATCAACTTTAAGCTCTATCATTTTACATTAATCACTTCAACATCCATGTAGGTGATCAGATCACAAACAGGCTCTGAAAGTTTTATCTCTATATTAACCAGAAGTTATTTATTTATTCTATTTTGTAAAACACTAATTTTAAGAACATCCAAGACCTTCATATTGTCAGAAATGTCCCTCTAAGTTCTTATTCAAATATTACACTTTTACAGTAGTCCTTTTACACTTATCTCCCTTATCTTCTTAGTCCAAATGAACTGATGTTTGGACATTGTAACAATCTGTTTTATACGTACCAGTTTCTTCTCTTACTATCATACCTTTCATGACACTGCTTCTTTCTCACTCTTGCTTATAGTGCATAATTTTGAAAGAAAAAGTCATTGCCACATAAAGGTAATTAATTTAATGATATTCTTTGAAATATAACTGCATTATGAATGTAAAATTGTAGCTAAAACAAAATTTGAATAAAGAAAGAACAAGAAGATATTTAAAAGTTGTTAGGTAAGATGGAGTTGGTAATGAGAAGCAGATAAAAGATGCACCTGTTTAAAAGATGTACCTCTAATAAGTATATTTCAACATTAAAACTACCAAAAATATGACACCAAGATTAAAATCTATTTTAAAAGCAAAAACATGTGAGTCAACATTACAGGACCTGAAATAAACTATAGGGTAAAAAATTAAATTGCTAAGTTCTGCAAACATCTGAGGTATAAAGAACTCTTCAGATAGGCAGTCATGTAAGGCTGAAATGTTTTCATTTTGAAATCCAAATTTTTTTAGGCCCTGACTAATTAGCATATTTTTTTCACTGTACCCATTTTCTACTGTATAAAAGGAATTCTCAATAATTTTTATAAGTCTAGGTTTACTTAATTCTATAATATGTAGTGAGTTCATCTGGTCCAAAGTTATTGCTAACCAATGATAGGGAAATTTTTCCCAATTAAAATAGAAAATGAATATATATTTAATGAAGGACATAATTGTCATACCTGTCCTTAAATAATTACAATACAAAATGCCAACATGCAAAAATAAATGCTATCAAAATTATTTTCATATTTGTTTTCCCTAACCAAATTAACATTTGGTAAATAAAGCTTTACTTTGATGACTAGGCAAACATTAGTGAACAAAGTGGACTTTTATTTTCCTCAAAAAGATTAAATTTTAGTTGTACATGTTTGGAAACGAAAGTTATTTTCAAAATAAATTGTATTTCCATATTGAAATGGAGAGCTAACACAGATGCATTAAAACGCTTTATTAAAAGTTCAGCAATCTAACAGAATACTTTAGCAGGAGGGAGAAAGAGAAAGAGAGAGAGAAATCTCAAAGAGCCAAAGAAAGAATTCTAAAGTGACTAACATTAAAAGTCAGTTCCAGAGGAAATACATATTTAATTGTGATAAGCAATTAGTTAACTGTTTAAAAGTAAACAGTAACTAGTAAAATATAATTCAATATTAAATGAAAAAGAAAACACTACTAAAATGCAGTTGCAAAGGACAGCTCATTTCTGACAGCCCATTTTACCTTGTTTTGGGAAGGGTTTCCTGAATTTCTTTGAAAATCCTGAATGAATTGAATGAAGTGATTCATCTCTAGGTTCCGGGGGAGGGGGGTGAATATGCAGCCTGAACTTAAGAAAATCATCACATTTTGTCCCTTTGACCACAGTAATTGATCAGGCAGGAACACATGATGCAATTGAACATATGAGTCATCTGTATAGGCTTTTGTTCTTGTTTCCCGAAAAAGAGAGATAATTAAAAAATGAAGCAATATAAATGACTCACCACAACACAAATACAATGTCCAATCTCATTACAGTAGCAAGGAATAAAATTTTTTTTAGAAAATGTCAAACCGAAGGTCTCTCCTTTTTACCTTTTTGAGTGGTAGACTGGAGAGGGCACTGGGGAGTATAGAAGCAGCTCTCTGGTCACCTAAGGTCCCCTCCCACACCATTCCACAGCAATACAGGGGAGCAACAGCAAGGGCTTCCCCTTTACTGATCTCTGTTATAATAGAGGCATACCTCCAGGCCTGCTAGTCATTAACCACACTGCATTTGATAAACCCTAAGGGCTGATTGTAGTTTTGCTTTAATAGCGTCCACTTTTCCTTTATTTTATTATTTATTTTATTTTATTTTATTATTTTATTATTTTATTTTATTTTATTTTATATTTTATTATTTTATTGAGACAGTCTCACTTTGTTGCCCTTGGTAGAGTGCTACGGTGTCATAGCTTACAGCAACCTCAAACTCTTGGGCTGAAGCGATCATTGCCTCCCAAGTAGGTGGGACTACAGGAGCCTGCCTCACAAGCCTATTTTTAGAGATGGGGGTCTTGCTCTTCTTCAGGCTGGTCTTGAACTCCTGACCTCAGGCAATCCACCTGTGTCCGCCTCCCAGAGTGCTGGGTTTATAGATGTGAGCCACCATGCCCATCCTGCATTCTTTATTTTATATAGGTTGCCATTTCGAGTTTCATTTTCATAGATCTTTTTAATAATATTCCAACATCTGTGCTGTATCCATTTTCATACATTAATTACATTTTAAATATATACTTAGTAATTTGTGTCATACCTATCATATGTACTTCATTTGTGGTACCTGAGCCTTGCAATCTCATATTTTTGAATGGCTCTCGGGTTCTTTCTCAAACTTATTAATAAGTCCAAAATAGATCATAGTGACTGACAGCACTGTGACTAATACAGATTTATTATAGCAAATAATTAAAAAATAAATTAATTTGACAAACTTACTACTGAATCAATATAATCAGATATAGGATGTTAACTATTAATTCCATATCAGCTTTTCATTACTTTTCCTTCTTAATCTAATCTTTTTAATAGAAAAAACTGTAGTATCTTTACAGATACCTTTTCTTGAGGCATTCTAGCTAGCAATTTTACTTGGGTAAGCAAGGTACCAACTAACAGGTAGTAAGAATCCAGGTATTTCTCTTTTGTGTTGTTTTTATTTTATTAAATCATAACTGTGTACATTAATGCAGTTATGGGGTACAATGTACCTATTTTTATAGAATTTGGAATGTTTACACGAAAGTGCTTAACATGACCTTAATCTCACTTACTTATTTGTTGTGTTAAGACATTTTAACTCTTACTTGTTTTGTTCTTAATGAATGAAGCTGATTCAGGGCGGGGCACCCCAGCTCCGCCTTCAGCGCCTTCTGTGTCTCCGCCTGGTAGTGTTGATGCAGCGGAGGAGGCAGAGCAGGAGAATCAAGTGTTGCAGAGAGACCGAGCCGGGAGGAATCCTGTGGGTCCCTAGTTAGCTGAGAGAGACCATGGCACAGCCCGCCCTGCTCCCTGCGCCACCCCCAGACCTACCCTTGAACCTAGAAAACCCTCCTCTAGCTGCACTACTTCTCTGTGGGCATTTCACAGTCCCAAGGGACCCATTAAAAAAAAAACAAAAAACCTGAGAATGGCAAGATTCAAGGCTAATTATTTTGGTGCACAGATAGCTACTAAGAAAATGGTTACATGGAATACTGTTAGTCGCCTCAAAATGTTAAGTGTGTTTTTTCTTGCATAGCGCTAGACTTATCGAACTTTTCTGCTTAGAGGAAAGATTGTTATTTCCCCTTGTTCTGGCAACAAAGTTCTTGTCAATTTGATAAGGCAGAAATACCATGTTGCAGATTTTGGTTAAACTTCCTGTCAAAGATTGTGTTGTGAAACAGGCCAAATAATAATAATAATAATAATAATCAGGTCTATGGTAATCAGGGAGAGAAATGAAACTCAACTCAGTTGGTGGATGTGTAAGCACTGGGGAGAGTAGTGGAAAAGTACTAAAGGACAGGACATGAAGAGGAGACCTCCACACAGATAGATTGTGTTGAGCATATTCTTTAATTTCTCAGTTTGCCAAAGCTTTTCCTGTGGTTAGAATATCTGTATTTCCCAACTGGCACCCATCAAAGTTAGGTTATCCTCCCCCAGAAAGTAGGAGGGAGGGACACTAACCTGATAATTTTATTTCAAAAGGTTAGCCTCTGAGCCTTGGAAAGAGCTGTAAAACTGACCAAATGCATTTCAAAGCGAAGAAGTACTTGCAATTCCAAAGTTTCCTAGAGTAAATAATAAAAGGGGGGCCTAGGGTAAGAAAGGAACTTGTTTAGATTTAATCAAGCTGGGGGGAACTTTAAGGTAGTTTTGGTACTATTTTTATTTTTTTATTTCAGATTAATATCAGGCACAAATGATTAGGTTACATTATTTCCAGGTCTAAGGTAAAGTTCAAGTTTTAGTTAAGCCCTTTACCTAGGGAGCGTGCTGAACAACCTCATGTTTTACATATTAGGTGAGATCCCACTGATGGTCCTCCCTCCTCCCTCACCCAGCCCTCTTTTGCTCCTTTCCCACTCCCTAGAGGAGTGTTTGTTTTTTTTTTTTCCTTTTGTGTTGATGTGTAGTTGTTTATATATTGGTTTCATATTAGTATTGAGTACATTAGATACATTCTTTTTCCATTCTTGAGATACTTTACTAAGAAAAATGTATTTCAATTCCACCCAGGTAAACACAAAAGATGTAAAGTTTCCATCTTTTCTTATGTCATTATATACTCCATGGTACACGTACAGCCCAGTTTGTTAAACCGTTCATGGCTTGATGGGCACTTGGGTTGCTTCCACATCTTGGCAATTGTGAATTGAGTTACAATAACAAAAGAATGTGACTTTTGGCCTTTACTTACATTTTCCCTCTTCCTAGTATCTGGAATGTAGAATATTCTTTGAACTGTGAGGTTATGGGCTGTATGTTGGGATGAGCAGAGTAGTGAACTGAGCAGATTTTGAGTCTGCGAGAACTTTGTAGAGAAGCGTGCACCCCATCAGTCCTGAAATGCACACCACCAGACATTCTGAGTGCAAACCATAGGGGAATATAATATATGTTGCTTTCAACTGAGTATAATTCTAACCTGGTAGTCCTTGTTTGTAGAATTGCAATGAATCCAAATGTCAGAACAGTTTGCCTCACGTTCACCAACACATATGAGTTACCTTTACTTTAATCTTTACATTTGTTACTTCTTTATTCTTATTTACATCATTATTATATGTAGTTAGGTACATTAATGTATATATATGTTATATGTATACACACACACACACACACACACACACACACATATATATATATGTATATTTCTTTTCCAACTTAATTCAAGCTGGGTCGCAGATCTTGCACACCAATTTATAACCAATTTACAAGGTTCTACCTCATAATTTACCCTTAAGAAATATTTGTTTGAATAATAATTTTTTTTAATAGCATCTATAGTTCAAAAGAATGGAGAATTTCTAAAATTTTTTTGCACGTGTGAGACTCTATCATTGAGCTTGGGTTTTGTGATACATGATGGTCTTTGCTACATATTACTCTAAATGGTAAAACCAAAGTATAGACACCTGCATGGAGGCACGGAGAACAACACCTGCTGCTAATTGGTTTGATTGTGGATTGATTTGAAATGATACTAAAATAAAAGGCAAAACAAATACAGGGGAATTGTTAATACTTTAGAAACTTTGAAGCTATCTAGCCTAAGTTTTCTTGAACACTTTGTTCACATAAAACTTCAGCTAATTCAGAATACAGAGAAACTCAAGTTTAAAAATAATGACCTTTCAAGCTTTGTCAAATAGGAAATTTTCTCATTTTTGTTACAGGTATTTTATTGGAACCTTAATTACCAAGATAAATAATGTCAAAGCTTATTGAAGAAACATGCTCCACAATAAATATTAAACAACAAGATAATAATGATAATGATTTTTTCACTGCGGGCAGCTTTTGAATTTTTGATTCATACATATTAGCTTTAGGCCTTAATAGAATATTGATTATATATTAGGGTTCTAAATAACAATAAAGTGATCCTTACAAATAAAAAACATCACATGAAAGTGCTTCTAATTAAAGTTGCAATTTATTATCATAAAAGCTAAGTTTAACTGCTATAATTCATGACCACTATACCTGAATAACTCACTCTGAACACAGTCAATAGTATCGACAAATAGAACCCAGTTGGCTGCCGCCTATTTCAAACATTCAAGGCAGGACACATTTGTAAACACCGAAATTATCTTTCTTTTAAGTATGGTTTTATACTGGCAAAAATAAACCTATTATAAAAAGGAAACAGTTAACTATTTTCCCCTACAGAGTTAAATTCCTTAAATTGTCAAGTATATGGGTTTATCCAAAAGTCAAATTAATATTCAAATGGGTTTAGAAAGGAAAAGTGGGGGAAACATGCTTGAAAAGAGATATTTCAAAACAGAAAGCATGTTTTACACATTAACAGTGAGTGCTCAAATTATATTCATATCACCAATTGAATCCAAAAATATTTATTGATTACTTCCTATGTGCTGGCCATGATTCTATATGTACTGTCAAAAATTACTTGGGGTCAAATAAAAAGTGGAGAATAAAAGAATCGATGCTGTCTTTGGCCTCTAATCAGCCAGGTTTCAAATACACAGGGCTGCTGTGTAAATTTTATTTGTTACATGAAGTATACAGCCAACATTTATTTATTTATGAATATGTATTTATTTATTTATTTATTATTATACTTTGATTTTTCTCTATTTCTTCTTCTCCAAGAATATGACAATAAGGCCTGGTTCGGTGGCTCACACCAATAATCTCAGCACACCGGGAGGCCTAAGTGGGGATCACCTGAGCTCAGGAGTTCAAGAGCAGCCTGAGTAAGAGCAAGACTCCCATCTCTCAAAAAATGGCCGGGCACTGTGCCAGGTCCCTGAAGTCCCGAGGCAGGAGGATTGCTTGATCCCAAGAGTTTGAGGTTCCTCTGGGCTATGACACCACAGCACTATACTGAGGGTGACAAAGTGAGACAAAGAGCAAAAAAATTAAGACAATAACTGATTTGCTATGATTTTTTTATGTGATAAATGAGATGATATGAAAAGCACTAGTACATTATAAATGTCAATGGATGACAGCTTACTATAATTAAATAATAAATAATAATTGTGAACAGCTGTGAGCTGTTTGATCACTTGAAATATCAAACATTAATAATGGTAATTTGTAATTAATGAACAAATTATATTATTGATGGTTGATATTTCAAGTGATCAAAATATTTTAAGACTCACCTTAATTTTTGATCCTTAATGATCCTTGTCTTATTTTGATGCAAAACTTAAGCCCTTACACTACATTCAACATTCAAAAATATTTTTTATATTGTGTTTCATATGTGCTAATCAATATTGCCTAATCATCTTCCATATGATAGCTCTGAGTATTGCTGCTTGGTAAATAACTATATGTAGCCTCATTCCCAGAAATCCATTACATCACGAGGAACCATTGTTGCTTCCAATGTGAACCACTGTATAAGTTAGGCTTTATAAATACTTCGAATAATACCAACAGACAACTGCTCAACTACTGATAGATGATTTTTCAGATAGTAGTGCCTGCTTAAGGAGTCCCTAGGAGGCCAGAAGTTCTGTGGCAGTCTATTTTATATTGAAGAAGATGTCACATCTCATTTAGACTATCTTCTAAGAGAGAAGTCAAAATCTTGTGTCTTAAAATTTTAGAGTTTTCAGCAAATCAGTTAATTCAATTATAGTCCTCACTGTGAAATTCACATATGATTTTCTAACCTACCATTATAACCGAAATACCTGAATTTTCATATGATATTCATGATTATTTTTCTTTTATCTTCTAATTTCATCAATTGTCTATTTTGAATGGTATTGTCTAGTGAGCCTACAAGTGCTCAATAATAGGGGATAACTAACATTATTTAAATACATTATCAGAAATATGAATAGATTGTCTTTAATGATTCTTTGCACCTGTATTTTGTTTCATCATAAAACTTAAAAATCACATGGCATTATTTTTTAAACCTAGAACCATTCCTAAGAGATTTTTAAACCTTTCCTATATGCTAATTACAAATATTTAAAGACTTTCTATACCTTTCCTACAAATTACAAATATTTATTATATATTAATTAAAAATAAAAGGCAGACATAACATTAGATATAAATTAAAGATTAAAGAGTAACACATAATATTCTCCACTTAATAGATTATCCTACAACCCCTAACTCATTTCAACTAATGTAACCATTGTGAAGCATTTTTTCATTCTAACACTTGCTCTTATTTCCCGTCTCTTTCTTTGAAACTTTCTCCTCTCTCAGCCCATATCAGTGGAAAATGGTGTACTTTGCCTCTTGCACATTTGTACAACATACAAACTTCTATCCCCGGGAAATGATATTTACACATATTTTGGTTTCATTCAAATCTAGGAAAATATGTTCTATTTTTCTTTGTTATCACCAGGGCTTAGCATCGTGTGGGACAGAGCAATCATTCTATATGCATGTGATAATGGATGGATAAATAAAAAAGTTCCTGAATCAAATTATTTATTTGAAATCATTTAAATATATTTATATTTGGGTATTTTATAGTGATATATTAAACATGAATATATGTATATTGCTTTTATGTGCATATATAATGCTTGCATGTTATAGAATTAGTTTATATTTCATGCTTCAACTTACTATTTGTACTCAACACAATATTATAAACTTTTTTTGTATTATAAAAAGAATAACCATTATTTTCAGAGACAGTATAATATTTCATAATGTAAATGCATTCATTTCTTTAATCTTCCTTTATTAATGGATTATTCTAACATTAACTTTAATATTTTTATATGTATTTACAAAGACTATTTTTATATTTAAGAGGAATTACTGAATCAAAGGTATATAAATTATATTTCATATTTCTGCTGCCAAATGAAACTCTGAAATAATTGTACAATAATTCCAGTCTCTTTAAAAATGTATATGAATGTGTGTCTATAGAATAATGATACACATTCGATAGGTAGATGGATAGTCTGAGAGAGTGAGAGGAAAAAGAAGGATGGAAAGGAGCAAGGAAAAAGGAGACTTTTGAACATATTTGTATACATATGTTTTTATATATATAAATATATAGTATATTTTCTTAAAGTGATATTCATAAAATGTTCAAATAATTTAGAAAACGAATCTTGAAAAATACAGACACCTTCATCAACCAATGTTTAGAGATTGAGTAATAATATGGCATATCTCTTGCACATGTACTTTGCAAGAAAAATAGATTCACGCCCTTTTCTCTCTTCATTTTTTTTTTCCTAGTCCCTTTTCTCTTGCTTTACATCCTCTTCTAAGACACAAATTTGGGGTCTCAGGAATCAGAGCATTGAGCTGGCATCTAAGCAGGCATGCCAGATGCCTAGTGAAGTGGGGCAGTGATAGGGAGGTGGAGCTGACTGGTGTTTTGGTGGTTCTTGAGTCAAAAGTCTAAGGAAGACGGGGAATGGTGGGGAGGGATTTACATGGCATGAATCTACTGAGCTTTTAAGGAATCTGGCCCATTTTTCCTTAGAGTAAATCATAAATAATGTCTAAAGGAGGTGAAGCAAGAAAGAGTAGCATGGGATATAGTGAGCTTTATGGAGATAATGACCAGAGAAAACAACTAATGAAATTAGTTTGCATTCTTGCAGGTTGTGGAACTAGATGTCAAGAAGCAGGGGATTCTGAAAGAATATTTTTGGGATTACTTGAGTTTCTAAGAAATATATATGTGTGTGTGCGTATATATATATATATATATATATATATACGCACACACACATATACACATAGACACACATACATATATATTTTGTATTACAAAAATTATATAAAATATTTAGTATACTTTGGAACTATATTCATCAGATGTGTTTTTTTTAATTCAAAATCTATGACACTTAATTTCATATATTATTTTGCTTCTTCTATAGAGCTCAGTTATTTGTACAAAACCAAGTCTAGATGTTGCTGTTCTTTGAAAATGTAATTAACATTTACAAGGAGTTGACTTTGAGTAAGCAGAGATGGCCTAACGTGGTCAGTTGAAGGCCTGAAGAGTAAAATAGAGGTTTCTATGGGAAGAAGGGAATCAGCCTCATAACTGTAATATAGAAAGCTTAAATAAGTTTCGAGCCTATGGTTCTGCCCTCTGGATTTCAAATCCATGATGGCAATTTCAACTACACAAATTTTCAGCCTGATCCCCTGCCAGCCACCTCAATTGTCTGAGCCAGAATCTTAAAATAATCTCTCTGTTTCCTCCTACTTCCTCTCTCTCTCTCTCTGTCACTGTCTCTCTCTCTCAGTATATATATACTGTATATGTATACATATAAATAATTTTACACACTCTCTCTCTATATATATGCACACACATATACTGTATATGTATATTATATTATACATAATTTTACACACTCTTTCTATATATATGCACACACATATACTGTATATGTATACATTTTATACATAATTTTACACACTCTATATATATATGCACACACATATACTGTATATGTATACATTTTATACATAATTTTACACACACTCTCTATATATATACATACACATATACTGTATATGTATACATAATTTTACACTTTCTCTGTATATATATAAATATATATACACATATACTGTATATGTATACATAATTTTACACACTCTCTATATATACATACACATATACTGTATATGTATACATATTGTACATAATTTTACACATACTCTCTCTGTATATATACATAAACACATACTCTCTCTCTATATATACATAATTTTACACACTCTCTCTCTATATATATGCACACACATATACTGTATATGTATACATATTATACATAATTTTACACACACTCTCTCTATATATGTGCACACATATACTGTATATGTATACATATTATACATAATTTTACACACACTCTCTCTATATATATATATACATGCACACACATATACTGTATATGTATACATATACATAATTTTACACACACTCTCTCTCTCTATATATATATATACATGCACACACATATACTGTATATGTATACATATTATACATAATTTTATACACACACACACACACACATATATATATATAAAAGTTCATAACAGTTAACTTTGCAAACTCATCCTACACAAAGTGCTACATACCCCGTTGCTGAATTTCACTACAGTCACCCTCGAAGTACTCGGCTTGGGAGCTCTTCACTGACACCAGTGTGAGTCCATCCTTCAAAGCAATTTTGAAACTTTTTTTTCTGGAATGGCCATCGAAATTGTGATTGTATTATCCTTGATGTCCTGAATGTGATCAAAATGTCCTCCTTTCATTATTTCCTTTGTCTCTGGGTAAAGAAAAAAGTCACTGTGCACCAGATCAGGCCAGTAGAGAGCATGTTCCACTACAGTTATTTACTAGCTAAAAACTCCCTCCTAGTGCCATGGGAGCTGGTGCATTGCTGTGATGTAAGAGCCACACCTTTCTCACGCTAAGATTTTCAGTTAAGGTTTACCCATTTCCCTGTTGATGTTTTCTTGATCTGCTCTATTTTTCACAGTCAGCTGGCAATTTTGACCCACAATTGGATGACTTCTGTGATATTTTGGCAATGCTTCTCATAGTGCATACAACAGTGCCTCAGGTTTGGAAGATGTTAAAAATTGAATGTTTTACTTAGTGAGTAAATGAATGAATGAGGAAAGGTGGTAGTATTGAAGAAATATAAAGAACTATACTTTAATCTTAGTGTTTTATATTAAATATTATTAAAGTCTCTGAATATTCTGTATCAAAACTTTTATATCTGATATTTTATATTCAAATGCCTACAGAAATTTTCAACATCTGTAACAATCAATTGTAATATATGTTCCAACAAATATATTTTGGAAAACCAAAATATTTGCATAATTTAAGTTAGATAAGGTCATTAAGTAGACTAAAAGTGATTTTTATAAGTATTACTTGTGGTTTTATTTGCCCATTAGAATGTCGGGTTGCAATCTTAATTTAGATATATTCAATAGCATCATTCATTGTCTCACCATTAAAATTCAATATTTTAAATGGACAAAATGATTTATTTCTCATTGACTGCATTCTTGTCATCTTACCACTAACAAGCTAGTTCGAATTTCTTTTGTTTCTCCCAACTTAATACTCTACAGTTTATTACCTGATTATTTCCTTGTTAAAAATTACTGTTTCTGTTTAAGTAAAAAAATCCATCAATGTTTACTTAATATGCAATTCGTTAAAGTCTCATTCCTCTTACAACAGCTAGTACCAGGAAGACAACTCTTTTCTTCAGAAGTTTCCTTTGAAGAATATGCCACAGCAACAGAGTGAGACTCTTGCAAAAAAAAGAATAGATTTTGGCTTCTAGTTTCCATACTGTTCTTTCTTTTTCACAATGCTTTTTTTGTCTATTTCCTAAGAAACTAAACTAACTGGAAATGTTACACACAAATTGGCATTAACTAGTGACTCTGTTAATCTTACAATGGACTGAAAAAGGGAGACATGATCTCTAATTCAACTGTTTCTACCTAGAAATAAAGTAGATGTATTGACTGTACAGAGACAAAACATCAAGAACTCTGAGAATCCAATTCACTTAAAAGTTAACCTGTACTTTTTTTGTCAAATAATTTTATTCTCAAAGAAAATAATATTTTACAACTACTTTGAAAGCATTTTAATGAAAAGTTT
>CAUYPK010079385.1:0-61789 GCA_963574355.1 Loris lydekkerianus | reverse complement strand
TTGGGGGCAAGACACGATTGCAAGAGGGACTTTACCTAACAAATGCAATCAGTGTAACCTGGCTTATTGTACCCTCAATGAATCCCCAACAATAAAAAAAGTTAAAAAAAAAATTCTTCACACAAAAAATCGACATGTAATCCTAGTACTTAAGGCCATGGCAGGTGGATTGCTTGAGTTCAGGAGTCCAAGACCAGCCAGAACAAGAGTGAAACCCCATCTCTACTAAAAATAGAAAAACTAGCCAGGCATGTGATGTACAACTGTAGTGCAGCTGCTTGAGAGGCTGAGGCAAGAAGATTGCTCAAGCCCAAGAGTTTGAGGTTGCTGCGAGCTATGATGCCGTGGCACTCTACCTAAAAACAAAAACAAATGAACAAACAAAAAAATCCTGTAGCCTAGCCAAACTGGCACATAAAAGTAACCATCACAGTAGTCTAGATACTGTCTAGATTATGTCTATGATATTGGCATAAAGATAAGCAAATAGACTGGTAGACTATTTTGAGAGACTAGAAATTAAAACACACACATATGGACAGTGGTTTCAGCGAGAGTTCAATGGCGGGCGGTGGTGGGATAATAGTCTTTTATGCAGTAGGTCAATTAGATATCCACAGGCAAAAAAAATCACCTTTAAGCCATACCTCTCACCATATACAAAAATGAACTCAACATGGACCACGGACATAAATACAGATCCTAAAACTATAAAATTTCTAGAAGACCTTTGTTATCTTGTGTTAGGCAAAGATTTCTTAGTGACAATATCAAAAACATGATCCATAATGAATCAAACTAATAAGTTGGACATAATAAACATTTTAAAAAGACACTGTAAAGAGAATGAATAGACAAGTCACAGATTATGCGTAAATATTTGCAAAGCATACATCTAATAAATGACTTGCATTCAGAATTTAGAAAGAACTCTAAGGAGTGAGCAATAACGAACAACCTAACTTAAAAAATGGTCAAAAGATGTTAAGAGACACTTTGCCAAAGACAATATGCAGATGGCTAGAGACCAGCCTGGGCAACATAGCAAGACGCTGTATCTACAAAAAATTAAAAATATAAAAAATTATCCCAGCATGATGGTTTACACCTGTAGTCTCAGCTACTTGAAAGATTGAGGCAGGAGGATTGCTTGAGCCCAGGAGTTAGAGGCTGCAGTGAGATGTGATTATACCACTGCCTTCCAGTCTGGGTGACAGGTGAGATCCTGTCACAAATATTTATATTATTTATATATTTATATATACACACACACACATATATATATATATGAATTAGTATATTTGCACACAGATCGCAGGCAAGTAAGCAGGCGAATAGATGCTCCATATCATAGTCATTAAGAAAAGCAAATTAAGGAAAGGCACTTTTTAAAATGCACTATGAGATGTTATGGCGCAACTATTCGATCGGCTAAAATAAAAAAAAAACCTGATGATATCTGTTGTTGGGAAGCAAGGGGAAGAACTGGAACATCTGTATACTGCTGGTGGGATGTAATATGTTACAATCTCTTTGGAATGCAGTTGGGAGGTCTATAAAATGTTCAACATGTAATGACCCAGAGGAAATAAAGACCTTTGTCTGCAGAAAGACCTGTCCGTGAATGTTCATAGGAGCTTTATTTGTAATAGCCCCAAACTGAAAACAACCCAAATGTACATCAACAGGTGTATATACAAACTGTGGCATATTTATAGAAGGCTATACTATTTTGCAAAAAAAGCGAATTAACTGTTAATAAATGCTACAAAATTATTGAATTTTATGCTGAGTGAAAGAAGCCAAATAAAAAGAAATGCATACTATGTGATTTTATTTATATAAAATTCTAAAAAAATGCAAGTTAATAAGGCCAGGTGTGGTGGCTCACTCCTGTAATCCTAGCACTCTGGAACACTAAGACAGGTGGATTGCTTGAACTCAGGAGCTCGAGACCAGACTGAGCAAGAGTGAGACCCCATCTCTACTAGAAATAGAAAAACTAGCCAGATTGTTGTGGCAGGCACCTGGAAGTCCCAACTACTCAGGAGGCTGAGGCACGAAGATCACTTAGGCCTAGGAATTTGAGGTTGCTGTGAGCTACGATGCCACAATATTCTACCCACGGCAACCAAGTGAGATTCGGTTGACCAAAAAAAAAAAAAAAAAAAATTGAACTAATGTATGGTGGCAGAAACCAGATCTGTGATCTGTGTTTTCCTGGGGATGGGAGGGAGAAGAAAGTGGAGGGGGTGGTTAACAAAAAGCCAGGGAAACTTGCCGATGATAAGGATGTTCATTATCTTCATTATGGTGCTAATTTCATGAGTGTCTCCATATATCAAAACTTATCAAATTGCACACTTTAAATGTGTGTGGTTTATTGTATGTTGATTATATTCCAAATAAAGATGTTAAGTAAAAAGTAAATGTAGGCTAATGGTAGGGAATTTCAAACAAAGTAAAGAACCCCAAGAGCTAAAGTTGCATTTTTTCAGCCTCAAGGTTCTTAAGTGGAACTTGGAATCTCAAGTTCTGACGCTGCCAGTTTTAGCCTCTCAAGTCCCTCATTTGTAAAATGGGAGTAATAACCGTTTTTACTCTGCTACCTATCTCGAGGGGACTATTGTGGGGAGCAAAGGCGAGAATGCACGCGCAAGTGCTTTGCAGACTGCAACGACCCGCACAAATGTTTGCTGTGGGTCTGGTGTTATGTACCATCTGCACGCTGTTCTTGCCCAATATATATGCTTCATGCCAGCTCAAGCCCTAATAGTCCGTGCATAAAGTATAATTAATTGTACAAGTTACTGGAATTGCATTGAAATCTAGTATTCAGGGCATGACACAGCCTAAATATATAACAGATTTTGGAATAAATCAGTTTCAGCCCAAACCAGAATGCAGGAAACAGACAGATGCCTTCTCACATATGCCAAGCCAGAGAGACCCACTCAAACAGGGATGGAGGCCAGGACAAGGGAACAGAGCCAGTATGCAGGCGTTTTGTATTTCCTGCTGGAGGCTGTTACAGGGGACAGTGACCCCATAACATGGCCAGCCCTGATGTGCTGAGAGGCTTTCTACATTTAGAGCCAAGCTTCTCTGGAAGTTAACTGTTTTTTTTTTTTTTTTTTTTTTTTTTCTTGCCTTCTCCTATGAGCTAGCCGTGAGTATTGGGCCACAAATCACAGTTACTTAGCCAAAGGTCAAGACGACAAAAGGAGAAGTGGGTAAAAACCTTCACTCTCGTTCCATTCTCGTCCTCGCCATTGTTATTAAGCTGATCCTAAACCACAGCTGGTACTTTCCCCATTATTTGGATTCACTTGAAATTATTGGAACTTTCCCCCAATACTTACCTAGTCCCTGTGGTTTGGGCCTGGCTTCCCCCTGCTGACCAGGGAAGGGGAGAGCCTACGCACAGGGTCGGGCTGTACTTGGGCTGGGCTGTGGGGGACACTGTGCAAAGGCAGGGCTGGCATTCCATGGGTGAGCCATGCCTGAAAAGGAGCATTTGGGAAACAAAACAGAAAGTGCAGAGGTGGCTCAGGTGGGAGCAGGAGGGTGTGGTGAGGGCTGTGTGTGTAGAGGGGAGCACAGCAGAATCAGAGAAAACAGTGGCATGACGTCAGAGAATGAAGTGACTTCAAAGCTGAATTTCCAGTAGTAAGTCAAGGAATAGATCAGAGAGAGGTCTTAAGAGTGTCTCATACAGGCTGGACCTTCTTTCCTGGACTCCCAGCCTCTCCTGGTTGGGGATGGTCAGCATGGCTGGGCACTAGCAGAGACCACTAGCTGGGAGGAGTGGGCAGGCAGCTTGAAGGAATACATGAGTGTCTTTAAAAGTTTTAGGCAGAGACATTGCAAGAATTGCTGCATTGTGAAGGTGTAGAGCTTGGCTCAAGGAATCCCCTCTGGGGCTGGGAAGTGCATTTCTCCATCACTAAATATTAATCCTGGCTCAGCTTAGCTAGGCTGGTAGCTTGGGACACCTGGGCACTGCCCCAAGTAGATTTTATTCTCAGATCCTCCTGGAGTTTAGGTGTTACTGGTAGGGATCCCCTTACCAGTTTAGGGGTTCCTGGTAGGACCCACCTTTTCTATAAGAAGAAAGATGATGAGAAGGTGCTGGGAAGCTTCAGTGCAGACCAAAATGAAACCAAACTTCTCTGTAGATGCTTGAGAGTTGCTCATCAGTGATGATTAGTGTTGTTTGCCATCTTTCTTTTCTTTCTTTTTTTAAAAAGTAAGTTTTATTGTGTATATTTAGGGTATACTATGTGATCTTATGGAATGGCTATAGATAGGAAAAAATTTACTATAATAAAGCAAATTAACATATCTGTCATTTCACGTGGTTACCCATTTTTGTGAGTGTGGCAAGAGCCTCTAAATTCTACTCACGTAGCGTGAATCCTACATACAGTGCAGGTCTATTCCCCCTGGTCCTCATGTGGCACATGAGGTCTCTAGACTGGCTCGTCCTGCGTATCTGCTTCTTTGTAACCTCTGAACGACAACTCTCCATTTCCTCCCCCCAATCACTTTTTGTTTTCTACCTCTGTATATTTGAATGTTATTGTTCTTAGATTCCACATCTAAGTGAGATCATGTAATATTTTTCTTTCTATGTCTGGCTTATTTCATTTAACATACTGTACCCCCGACATATCCATATTGTAGCAAATGGCAAAATCTCATTTTCCAAGGCTGAATGCTATTCTATTATATGTATGTACCACAATCACCACCTCATAAAGACATCCACTCCCACGTCTATTGCTGCGTTATTCAGTAGTCAAAACAGGGAATCCAGTTAACAAGTGGATAAAGTTTGCCACATTTCTGAAGTCTTCTTCTGGGTATTTCTGAGAGGAGTAAACCACCGAGTTCCAGACACCTCAGTGAACATTCCTCGATGCGTTTTACCTCCTGCGGTTAGAGGGATGACCATCAGTCTGATCCTGTAGAACTCTGTCTGCTGGAGGAGAAGACAGAAGGGTGAGGGACAGGGACATAGGCAGAGAAGGTCAAGAACCAACCTTACTTTTGTCACATTTTTGCTTGGTGTCAGGAGGCTAGTGTTACAAGAGAAAGAGGGTCTAGCCACCGTCACTGTCAGCCAAATGCAGAGACAGGGTTTAGATCCAATCAGCTTTATGTTCAGAAGGCCAGCGATTCTGGAGAACAGCGAGAGTAGCCTCTGAATGCTGTTCTGCCTCAGTTACAATTCTAATAACTTTTATAATGAAATACGAGGAAACAAACCTAGAACATTTTAATTTTATCTGATTGGAAGTAACATCAAAGTAGTCTCCATTCTAACAATGCAATATGTTTAAATGACAGAAAGGTGATTTTCTGTTGATATGTAAGAGAACCATTAGAGAAAACATATCATCCAAGAAACCTTCACTTCACCAATGTCACAACACCTGTTGTCTATCTGTGACAACTTCCTCAGGTCTTCCTGAAATAAACATCCTCACGATCATGGAGAAACCCTAACTAGATAATCACAGGGACAGGGTGTGTGGGGAGGAATGTGAACTCTGCAGATCGGCTTCGCTGCAGTGCTTCAGCTTAGCTTCTCAGACTCCATCTTGTAGGCTGTTTTTCTGGTTTCATTGTTCCTCACTTTTATTAATTTGCAAGTTATTGTTGTTTGGTAAGTGTGATATCATTAAACTCCGGATGAAGGGGTACAAGCAGAACCCTGGTAACTAAGTGGGAGAGGCACATTTGTGATCAGTGGTATGGGGGTGGACTCCAGGCTGAGGCCCTGAGGAGTGCTTCCCTGGCTACTGAAGGAGCCATTGCCCAGCTCGGAAAGGGCAAGTTCAACACCCCCACTGCTAGACACCGCTCATCGTGTTGTTTTCACAGTGCCTTTAGCAAAGCCAGCTTGGTCACACCAGGGCGTGCAGCTTGTCCCAAATGTCTGTGCATGGTTAGGGGACAGGCTAAGGACCACAGTCCTGCAGAAGTGTAATTTGAAATATAAAAAGCACGAAACTCTTCCAGACACTGGAGATGCCTTTTGTTCCATGTGGTGAGGCATTCTTCTTCTGAGCCGGAACTGCTTGTGCGCGCTCCAGGCTAAACAAGTGGAAGTGTGTGCTTCTCCACGGGAGCACACACCCATGGGGGCATGTGGCAGACAGCAGGGTGGTACAGGGAGCCACGGAATGATCATTGTGTACCCCAAGTTCAGTCCATTGTACTCAGTAGGAAGTGGTTGAAAACATTTTTTTTCTTCATGGAATATAATCAAAACTGTACATGAGATTTCACAAAAGTAGTTTT
The DNA here is from genome assembly GCA_963574355.1 of Loris lydekkerianus. Classification (NCBI taxonomy): domain Eukaryota; kingdom Metazoa; phylum Chordata; class Mammalia; order Primates; family Lorisidae; genus Loris; species Loris lydekkerianus. The sequence continues at coordinate 55,480 of CAUYPK010079385.1, read as the reverse complement.
GAGCTTTCTTTCTGCTGCTCTGGGTGGTTCCTCTCACACTCCCAGGAGGCAGCTCAGGGTCACCTGGGACCCCTTAAGCCCACTAGGGTGTTAAGAGTTTCTTTCCAAAAATATATTGAGTCCTTCCTCAACATTTCTACAACTAATTCCACTGGTAGAGTATAATTCTTTAACTTTAAGGCTTTAAATTTCAATAACATGAGAATACCAATCCCCATCTCAATTGTCATTGACAATTGTCAGCCGTAGCTGCCTCAGTGTGAACGGAATCCACTAGGCTCTAAGAGCAAAGCAAACTTTGGTAAAGAAGAGAGGGAGGCACTCCGTGGGAGGGGGCAGGATGCGTTTCCTTAGTTTCATGAGGTTGCTACAGACCAGTCTTGCAGTCATGCAAAGAGCCTAACTTTATTCCATATGGCCTGAAGGAACTATTGCAATGGCCTCATGGGCTAAGAAGAGAGGGGTTTTTTGTTTTTGTTTTTGCTTTTTTGAGACAGGGACTCACTTTGGCACCCTCGGTGAAGTGCCCTGGCATCACAGCTCACGCCAACCTCCAACTGGTGGGCTTATGCGATTCTCTTGCCTCACCCTCTCAAGTAGCTGAGACTACAGGCGCCCGCCACAATGCCTGGCTGTTTTTAGAGAGGAGGTCTTGCTTTGGCGCAGGTTGGTCTCAAACTCGTGAGCTGAGGCGATCTGCCCACCTCGGCCTCCCAGAGTGCTAGGATTATAGGGGTGAGCCACTGCGCCCGGCCAAAAGAGAGGGATCATCATTCAGCAGAGGGATCATCAATATTGCTGCTGATTTGCCACTGAGCACCTGCTTGCCCAGGGGGCAGGTTCAAGTTCAGTGTCCCATGAAACTTATATAATTTGAGGGAGGGAGGACCTATTTAAGAAAATAAAAAAAAATACATCTCATAAGAAAAAAAAAAAATCTTAGCTTTGCAAATTTACACTAATGCATGAAGAATACAGTAGAACCTCCACAGTTGACCACCTCCCTACATTGACCATCTCTTTAAATTGACCAAATTTTCATAGACTGGGCATGCACCACATGTTCGTATCAGTACAGGAGGCCTAGTTCCTTATGTTGACCACTTTCAAATGTTAACCAGGTTGTTATAGTCCTAAGGAGGTCAACTTACAGAAGTCCTATTGTATCTTGCTAGGCTCCCCAAAGGTCTTGGAAGGGTCCTGTACAATTGAAGGGCTGGAAACCTAAGTCTCAGTAATCTACCCCTGTTTCTATATTTAAATATATTTATGTATTTTGTGGTAGGAGTTTTGGGGATTGTTAGTAATGTATTATTTTCTCTCCCAGATGTAGCAATCTGTGTTTTTCCAAGCTGCATCTCATTTTATAGCTTCCTGCCTAAATTTTCCAGTCTCTTTGGGTCCATATCCATTTCTTCTTTCTGGCTGGGCTTTAGAGCGGCTTCTTGGGAGATGTTCAGGGGCATTCAAACAATGGGCTTGGCCCAGGAGCTTGGAATTTCCTGAAAGACAACAGGCATCTCTGGTGAATTGTTGGGATAGACGGATCAACAATTTTTAACCCTGGGGATGGAGTTGTACCAGGCCATGCCAAGAGCCTTCCTCCTATGGAAGCCATCAGTCTTAGTCCCACTGGTTAGCTAACTTGCAGGCAGCCAAGCCTGGGGACCAGAACTCCCATGTCCAGCAGCAAAAGTACCATATGCCCTAAACCAGCTAAAAGTGCTGATAGAATGTCTCATCCATGTACTTAGAAACGAGTCTAATAAAAATATGCTAAATTTGTTAATACTCACACATATTATTCTGCAGTGAAGATGAAGCTCATCACAAATCAGTTAACTTTAGTTTCAGCCTTACTATGCTCCAAAGGCCTCCCATCACATTTATAATAATTTCCAAATTCTAAATACTAGTACCCTCCTCTCATCTTACTTCTCCCTCTCACACTTCAGGGTAAGGCTATGCTCAAATTATGATGTCAGTTCCATAGATGTGCCCTGAACTCTTTCTTTCTTCCTTTTCCACAAGTCTTTGCCTCTGTCTGGAACACTCACATCTCCTTTACCATCGGTTAACTCCTGCAATGAGCTCTCAACTTAGAGACACACCCTACACTCCTCTGTTACTTTGGACACTCATCACATTTCCCTATTATCTCTAATTTAATGCCTATCTCCTCCACAAAGCTTTTTGTTTTAGCTATCTACTACAACATAACAAGTTATCAAGCTTAGTGGCTTAAACAATGTTTTCATTAACTCTCATGATTCTGCAGGGTGACTGGGCTCATCTGGGTGATTTTTCTGCCCTAAATGATGTCATTTGGATCTTCAGTCATCTGGGGACTGGAATAGGCTGGAGTGCCTTTAGACAGCTGGTCCACGTGGCTGATAGGTGGTGCAGGCAGTCAGTTGGAAGCTCAGCAAGGGTTGTGAATTAGAGTGCCTCAATTTTTCTCAAGGTATCTTGGGTTCTTGCTGCCTAGCTGCTAGATTCTAAGAGGAAGAAGGTGAAAATGGCAAGTCTTAAGACCACTGGGTCAACCATCCCAGGATTTCACTTCTGCTGCATTTTATCAGTTTAAGTCTAAGCAGTCATAAATCCAAGGGGAAGAGAAATAAACTTCACTCTTCAATAGGCAGTGGTATGCTCATATAGGGAGGGAAAAAATTGCTGGTACCCATTAAAAAAAAATTATCTAGCACACTGTGAAACCAATAAGTAGGTCAGTCTTGTTCCCCGGCACCTGGCTCAGTGCCTAACCACTAAGAGTTGGCACACTGTCCATTTGACCGAAGCATCTCTCTCATCTAATTCTTTGCTAATGCTTAGGTTTGGTCTTTGTGTTTGATGTATACCCTTCTCTCCAGACTATGTGAGTTTGACTTTTCCTCTTTATGCCTTGCCAAAAGGAAAAGTAACAACTCCAATAATATATTACTTAGGAGATTTATTGCTCAAAACCAAAAGGGTGCTAGATGCAATAGGAATGTTATATGTGTTAGCTGAAAGGAAGGTTCCAGCTGCTGCTGGGCAGGTTGGTGGGCCTGTAGGAACGGTGCTTTCTCCATCACCTCCATTGCTGACACTGCTACATCTGACCCCTAGAATATAGGCAAGAATGAGAAATTAGGAACTTGAATTCTGTTATCTGGTGACATGCACTTGGAATTTGGCCACCCCAGCTGTGTTTTTTGGCCATCTTTATTTTGGCCATCTTGGTTTCTATAGAACTTGGTGAGTGAGATTAGAAATGTTTCTTGATCTCTCTGTCATTGGGTAGGAAGACACAGGATGCCATTCTCTTCTAATTGTTAAGAAGGAAGAAGGCGTGGTGAAGTCTGTCATTGGTGGAACTTTAGTCAGCCCATTAAACATGGGGTTGGTTGCCACCATCACAACCCTCACTGAAGGAACACCCCTGTGATTAAGATCACATATGCCATCCTGGGAACACAGTGTTTGGGGGAAGAAGACATCTCTCTTCCTGAGTCCTCAGCTGTGGCATGGTGATACATGTCCAGACTCATGCTTTTCATGCTCTCTCCACCCAACTTCAAGATATAGCAATGAGGTGATCACATGCTTCAGTTTATGGCATCCTCCTCAGATTATGGTAGACTATAACTTTCAGGTTCAATGTTTCTTCCTTGTATATTTTGAAGATGTTAATTATCCCTTTGTCCTTGTTTTCAGTGTTGAGAAGTCTGATATGAATCAGATGCATGCATTTTTGTAGTCTTCTTTCCTCCCTAGAAGCTGTTTTTTTTTTTTTTTTTTTTTTTTTTTAATTTGTTTTTGTTTGTTTATTTGTTTGTTTTTGACTGGGGCAGGGCTTGAACCTGCCACCCCTGGTATATGGGGCCAGTGCCCTACTCCTTGATCCATAGGTGCCACCCACCTAGAAGCTGTTTTTGATACTCTTTTCATTATAATGTGTTTTAGAGAGTTTTTTTTTTTTTGAGACAGAGTCTTGCTATGTCACCCTCAGTAGAGTGCAGTGACATCACAGCTCACAGCAACTTCAAACACTTGGGCTTAAGAGATTCTCTTGCCTCAGCCTCCCAAGTAACTGGGACTTCAGGCACCCACCACAATGCCCAGCTATTTTTTGGTTGCAGTTGTCATTGTTGCTTAGCAGGCCCAAACCAGGTTTGAACCTGCCACCTTCAGTGTATGTGGCTGGTGCCCTGCCGACTGAGCTACAGGTACCACCAGAGAGTTTTTTTCTTATCAATCCTTTTTGGCATTCAAGGCTGAGAATTATTTACTGATTTATGAAGGCCACTAACTAGTACTTTGGGCAGATGGACACGAATATCGTGGGATGCAAAATTGTAGATGTTGAACTTTTCTGAATGTGTGGATATACACATATGGTAAGCATTTAAAATGGGCTTTACAGACTGCTGCAGGTACTTCATAAACATTTGTGAGGGAGTGACTGAGTGAACAAATGGGTAGCACATTGCCTAGCACATGCTAAATTCAAGGGAGCTGCTATTATTAACAGAAGTGCCAGATATGGACAGAGAAATGCAAACAACTTGATCATGGCCTTGAAGAAGTCTTAATCAAGTTGAAACAGGTAGATAAACTTGCAGTACTTACCACATCATAACGCAAGATTGAAATATTATAGCATCACAGAAGAGGGAGCTAGTCCACCCTGGGTAGAGTGCTGGAGCATCCTCATAGCTCACAAGCAACCTCAGACTTTGGGCTCATGCGATTCTTTTGCCTGAGCCCCCCCCAATCACTGGTACTACAGGCACCTGACACAATGCCCAGGTAGTTTTTCTATTTTTAGTAGAGATGAGTTCTTGCTCTTGCTCAGGTTGGTCTTGAACTCCTGAGCTCAAAGAATCCACCCACCTTGGCCTCCCTAAGTGGTAGGATTATAGGCGTGAACCACCACATCTGGCCTTTTATTTTCATTTCAGATGACAACCGGGATTTTTTTCTTTTTGATGTGCTAAGCTTGTGTTTGGGGAATTTGACATCTGCTGACGACTTCCCCGTTTTGCAATGAAGGTGAGTTTAGTCACAGGTGAGAGGAATTCAAGGATTTGCCTGACCCGTCAATCTGGCCTGGGAAGTGAGCAGACCTAACTTACACCAAAGTCTCGGTTTTTCCATTAAGAGCACTTTCTGGTAGCAAACTCTGAATGCCGCTGGAAATCAAGACATGCTATGAAGTGTGTTCCTTTTGGGCATAAGTGAACCTTGTGCAGCTGAAACCACTTGTTTTACAAACAGGAGAAAATTTATGGTTAAAATTTTTGTCTGGGGTACAGCTAATTAGAGTTTGTACTCCAGTTCTTTCAATACCATTAGCAAATTGGGTGTCATTACCCAGAGCTCATCTTACTTGGCCAAAAGATATAACCCAGGGCTTAAAATCAGCCGAGGTGGCAGAAGTCATTTTGGAGAAGGCAGGGGCTCTCTCAGCTGCAAATGATATATTTCAAGTCAAAACTTGCCCCTCTTTCTACCTGCTCAAAGCTCCACAATTTGACATGAGGTAGGCATATGAGTTCAGAATGCAAAATTGAGACTGTTTTGGCAGGAAAGCAAGCTTGACGAGAAGCCCCATAACGCACAGCAGAAGAGAGCAAGAAAAGACACTCCTACTTTGTTAGCTGTGTAATTTCTTAATGGGTCTGAAGGGATTCTGGGGACCTGGGATATCTTCAGCAAAGTGAACCTGCTCATAGCCTGGTTAACAGGTTGTTCTAACCTCTAGGAACAGGTCTTAATATCAGGTCTAATGAAGTGCCACACGTGGCTGACATCAGAGGCTGGCTCAGACCACACATCAAAGGGAAGGAAGTAGATGCTTTGATCCTCTCCATCATTGCTCTCTATGGAAAATTTTAACAAAAGGAGAAGGGAGCTGAGGGTGGGGGTGGGATTCAGTGACTTTGTTTTTTCTTTCTGTTATTAAGAGTATTCTCCAAGTTGGAGAACAAGCTGGCAAGCGGGTAGGGGAAGCGTGGAAGTTCACCTTGGAGGGATTCTCCTGGTGTGATCTGTGGGGGCTGAGGTCTCCATCTGTCTTCCCCCAAATCCCTCCCCTGCTGCGTATATGGAGATTTCTAAGTTCTAATATTAGAGCTTCATTTATTTAGCTTGAGTCTTTAACTCTTGAGTCTATAAACCCATCCTAAGAAAAACAATAACTGAAGCCCTATTGTCACACTCTTTGTGTGTGTGCTGTGTGTAGAGTGAGTATCAGATCTTGTCATTACTTGCCTAAAGCTTTCTGGGCTTCTAGAAAGTGGGGTACAGTGTGGACGTATTCTCGTGGGGCCCACATTCCTTCTGTGACCGAGCCCTTTCTGGACCTTGCTGCATGTGTCTACGCCTCCCTCCATAACCCATTCATCTCCAGCTGTTGCCCCAACTGTCCTGTGGCTGTTCATCCATATCCACGTGGCTGCTTGCCCCTGCCTGAGGACCTGCTGTTCTCTGGGTCAGAATGCCCAGCCACTGTCCACCTGGTGCCTGACAGAGAGAGAAGGCTGAAATTATCATGCAAATGGTGAATAGCCAGTGTATATCTTAGTGTATCTTTTTTTCTTTTCTTCAGTTTATCAAGGAAAGGGAGTGAATGAGAGGGTTAGGTGTCACCACATCCACCCAGGGCCTAGAGGAGGGAAGTCAGCGGTTCGTGTGGTACGTTGATTGGTGTTGGCCTAATTCCAGGCAGTGCCAACCAGGAAGATGAGGCAGAGCTGAGGTGCTGGTGCTCTGAGGGCACAGGGGCAGACCTGGCACACTTGACTGTGGTGGGAGGAGAGAAAAAAGTGGCAGGAGGCAGTGGAGGGGCTAGGTTACAGAGGCAGAGCCAAGGTTAGGCAACCCTGGCTAGGGAGGGAATGGGAAGGTGGCTGCCCCAACTGCAGTGGGGCCAGGGCCTAAATAACCCAGTCACCATGAACTTTTTGAGTCCTAATGTGGAATGTTTCCCCTCAGCAATTAAAAAGAGTCTGAATAAAACATACGTAAGTAATTACTAAGGACCAGGTGAGTCTGAGGAGGTGAAAAGATACATTTTGGTAAAAGGTGAGTGAGGTGGGCTGAAGTGAGACACGGGGCTAGGAGAATGAAGCTCCCAGGTGGCTGTTCCTCCTCTCCCCTGGGGAATTCCAAGGTCCATTAAAGGAAAGAACTCTTCTATGGTACCCCCTCTTCCACCAGTTTATACTCAGGCAAAGGTTTTCTCCAAGACCTTGATTTTGACATGGCCACAGGAAGGTGTCAGTGTGGGGGTTGGACAGGCGTGGAAACACAGATATTAGGGATCTGAGGGTAGGGTGGAGCTGTCCTCTGCTGCCTCTTTTTCTGAGGCACCACACCCTTTTAGCCACTCTTCTCACCCTGTCTGCACCTACATTCTTGGCAGACAAACTGAGAGTGACAGCACCTATCACCCTGAATGAAACACATGTGGTCATGTGAACTTGACTCTGCTTCTCCCATAGGCTTTGTGACCATAGACATGACCTAAGCAATCTGAGCATCAATTTCTCACATGGAAAATGGAAATAACAATAACATCTACCTCTAGGATAACCGTAAAAAGTAATTAAACAGAGGTATATAAACCACATAGAACAGTGCCTGGTGCCAGGATGTGCCTAATGCACTGCACAGGAAGAAGCCAGGACATCTTCCAAGGCACTGAGGAGCTTTATGTAGGCACCTTGGATTTTTGCTTCTCTTTATTACTCATAGTAATAAAAACCGAATGCATGTTTTTACTATAAAAGTATGCTGAGAAATATTTCAAAAATCCCATCTCTGGAGAATGAGAGCATTGCATAAGCAGCATCCATCGAAAAGAGGACCCGAGCTGTGGTTTCATCCCCCAGCAGCCCTAATCATGCTCACGGAAATGTATACATCCAGGGATCCCTCAGGGGCAATATTCTCTGTTCTTACATCGGGATGGACTCCTCACTTAAAATGCCTATGTGTCTACCTTTTAAAGTCAAATCTCTAAGCTGGGCATGGTGGCTCCCGCCTGTAATCCTAGAACTCTAGGAGGCTGAGGTGAGAGGATTGCTTAAGCTTGGGAGTTGGAGACCAGCCTGAGCAAGAGTGAGACCCTGTCTCTACTCAAAATAGAAAAACTAGCTGGGTGTCATGGTGGGTGCCTGTAGTCCCAACCTACTGAGGAGGCTGAGGGAAGAGAATCTCTTGAGCCCAAGAGTTTGAGATATGATGATGCCATGGCACTGTATCCAGGGCAACAGAGTGACTCTTCCCCCCCCAAAAAAAAAAATATATATATGGTCAAATATGTTAGGGAGGGAAACAACTTATCAACAGAGAAATGAAGAGAGTGAAGGAAGAAAAAAAAAAAGAAAGAAAAAGAAAAGAAAAGCAAGGAAACTTAGAAAATAAGGCTCAAGGCAAGATTTGGGTACTAATGCTTTATTGAGTGGTACAATCCCAGGGCAACAAGAGTGAGTGGCAAGAAAGGGTGAGGCAGGAAAAATTGTCGAGCAAATTCAAGATGTCATATTATTGGACAAATCACTCTTTGGTGAAGAGTCATAGCTGGCTGAACATGGCCATACAGCAAACCATGCCTCAGAACAGACGATTAAAGGGGGAAATGGAGAGAGTTTATTCATTGCTTCCCCCCCCCTCCCTTCAACCCTCTGCCTCCAGTTGGTTAAAGTCCTGCCCATGGGAAGCCATTCCCCAGTACTTCTGGGAGTGTGAACTGCCCCTTTGGGCATCCTCTGGGGAAGTGAGATTCCATGCCTGGTAATGTGGTCCTTCATACAAATTTGGGCCCAGTGGTGGGAGCTAGAGGCTCTGGCTAGGGAAGAGCTGGCCACCCTGACAGCAGAGCAGGTAGCCGAGGGCCTGGGAAACAGGTAAGATCATAAGAATCTGTGGAGACTGTGCAGGCGGGTCTGATACAGAAAGCTAATTTCTTAAGATGGAAACTGATTCAGCCTAAGCAATCATTTCATTAACACCACATGTATTTCTCTTGCTTCTGGAGATTGTGACGTTGAAAAAGCTCTGAGTCATCTATAAATAACCAAAGTTGAGCAGATTCTCAACTACTAGCTGGGGATCATTTTATTTGGAGGAAAGTATAAAATATTATTTGGAATAAAAGTCCTAAATGAAGCCCAGTAGTTTCCTTTTAAGCTTTAGTTTTCAAGTATCTTCCTTATATATTGTTAATTTCATATTTGTTGTTCCTCCTCTAAGTTGGTTTTAGTAGTAGACACTTGAATAGAAGAACTGGTTCCTAATCTTGCTTGGTGTCCTATCATCTGGCCTTTCACTTGTGACTAGAACTGTGATTCCTGATTTTTTTTTTTGGGGGGGGAGGGATTTAAGGTGCACTAGGAGTTCTGGTAGCACACCTTGAAGGGATGAAAAGCCTCCTAATCACACTAATTACATCACAATCAACATTTCAGTACAATAATGTCTCATGTGCCTGTGACAATGTTCTATCATGACTCCAAACCACAAATTGGTTCTGGTGGCTGTCTGAGTGGAACCAATTGCTGCCCGGACCCAGGCTTCTCTTACCTATTCCCAACATTCTCTTGTGCTTTGGTAAAGGTCAGACTCTTAGCTCTTGGTCCTAAGAGCTTCTTACCATATCATATAAATTACTCAATTTAGTATTCTGCTGGATAACATTGCCATTACAGCAAGTCACATGTAGCAGAAGTAGACATATCCAAGTCGACGCATCAGGTCTCTTGATCTCAAGGGAGATGGCTGACCAGAGGCAGCTTTCATCAGTGGCCCTTGTCCAGAGGGAGGAATACTGGACAGAAGTGGACTCAGTGGACATATGCGGAGAATAAGTTATAGAGACCTGCTGTGTGGTGTAGTGCCTATCATTAACAAGGACTGCATCGGGCATTTAAATATTTGTTTTGAGTGTAGCTCTCATATTAAGTTCTTACTGCAAAAGCAAACAAAAAATCACCAAAGCCCCAAACAACCACAGATAAAGCCACAAGGAGACTTTGGGAGGCTGTGGGTCTGGTGCTTACCTTGACTGTGGTGACAGTTTCACTAGTGTATGCATGGATTTAACATCTATTTTTGTAATCATGACAGAGGAAAGAGACAGTGACAAAGCAAGTTAGGGAAGCGCAGCCCTAGATTCCAGAGATCTCCCATCCACGTTGAAGTTGTAGAGACCCCCAGATCCTACTTGGGAAGCATGTGTTTCAGGTCCCGCACATTTCCTCATCTGAGAAGCCCATTGTTAGACATAATTATCCAGTCTTAACCTTTGTTTTTTCTTTTTTTTTTGGAGACAGAGCCTCAAGCTGTCACCCTGGGTAGAGTGCCATGGCATCACAGCTCACAGCTACCTCCAACTCCTGGGCTTAAGTGATTCTCCTGTCTCAGCCTCCCAAGTAGCTGGGACTACAGGCGCCCGTCACAATGCACGGCTATTTTTTGGTTGTAGTTGTCATTGTTGTTTGGCAGGCCCAGGCTGGATTCTAACCTGCCAGCTCTGATGTATGTGGTGGGCGCCTTAGGGCTACTTTTTCTAAGGTGGGATGACTAGTAGTCTGTTGTTTAGTTTGGATCTTGGTTTCCATCCTCCCTCTGCTCCCAACTAGCTCCCTCCTAGCTGTATTCTCACCTGGTGGAGAGAGATCCTTCCTCTCATGTCTCTTCCTAAACATTTACTAATCCCATTCATGAGGACTGTGCCTTCATGATTTAATGATCCCCTAAAGACCTCACCTCCAAATATCACGTTGAGGATTAGGTCACCAACATATGAATTTTGGGGTGGGGGACACAGACATTCAGTCTATAGCAGCAAGTGATTTGTTAAAAACACATGATTCATCTGTCTGTGACCAATAAAAACATCAGCTCTCTCTTTTTTTCCCTCTTGAATGCTGAGTTTAGAACTCTGTAATACCAGAGGTATATGTGAAGGGTGAACCTGGGAAGGAAGGTAAACATCTGGCAGTTGTTTGCTGTCTGCTCTAAGATGTCTTTTGAGAATTCTAACTGGAGTGAGATAAAAGCAAAGATAGCCATTGAGTTAACTGTTTTAATTAATTAAGCAACAATGTTTTTTATTTGATTGCTTGTCTCTCCACTAGAGTGCAAGTGCCTTACAAGCAAGGATTATGTCTGCCTTGTTTATTACATGTACTATATGCCAATATTTATCTCATTGCTGGCACAAAGCCTGCACTTGATAAATAATTGTTACAAGAATGCCAGCATGCTTTAACTTGAAAAGTTCCCTCTAATTGGACAATTTTTTTTTAACAATAGTAGTAGGCTTTAATTTTGAATACCAATTATGCCATGAATTCATGGGGAATAGGTTTCGGCACCTTATATTACTGTTAGATGAGTCTCTTGGTTATCCTGTGTGCTATGCTGTACACCTATTATGCCATAAATTCATGGGGAATAAATAGGTTCCAGTACCTACTATCATGGTTCCATTGGTTCTCTTGGCTCTTTTGTGTGCTATGCTATATGCCTATCATGCCATGAATTCATAGGGAATGGGTTCCAGGAGCTGAGGTTCCTTTCCTTTGGTTCTCACAGAGTGTGCTTCTCTGGGTGGAGCAGGCTGGTGCTTCATTTGACCCCAGGTACCATTTTCTCTTTAGCTTCCTTCTTTTCCTGATCATTGTCCTTTTCATGTTTCAGGAAGCTATCTCGGCTCTTAGAGGGCTCAATACGAACATTAATCCTCTTGGCAAGAATCTTGTCCTTAACTTGTTTATTTATAACAATGCCAATAGCATTCTGGGTGACATTGTAGACTCTTCCAGTTTTGCCATGGTAAAATAGTAATACGAAGATTTGCGTATATGTGGCCAAAGGAACAACTCCATGTTTTCTAAAAGGCCTAGAGAACATGTGTTGGGCGCCTTTCCTCTTTCCCTTTGTGTTTGTCATTGTGGTGAATTACTGGAAGATGGTGTCTCCTGTGGAAAGGAAGCTAATTGAACAAATTAATTATTTATAATCAACTTTACCCTCAGCAGCAAGCTAGACTAAAGATAGGGTAGTTTTAAAAGCTTAGTAAAGAACTTTTGAGGATAATTAATGACAGCAATGATGATAAGAATGATAACAACCAGATAGTTTCCTGCTTCACTACAGAATGAACTGAACTAAAATTTTTGTCCATCTAAACAGCATTTTTATTAAACAGTTAAAGAAATTTTGAGCCAGGCATGCCCAGTATGCCATGTTTGTTTTACTTCTCAAAAATGAAGGGCATTCTTAGAACACGAGTGTAAGTAAGATATAAATGGATAACAGGAAAAAGGAAGCAGTTGTTCAGGTCAGTACTCCATAGTGGCTTCACTGGTGATTGCTAGCATAATAATGGAATGTTATACTATTTAATAATAAATTACTAAAAGCTCTCTTTGGGTATAGGTCCTACTACCCGGGAGCCATCTAACCTAAGTATATTTGGTCAAATGTAACCCAGATTCCTAAAACTAGTGTCAAATCTGTAGCTCAACTTGTCATTAATAACAGACAAAAAAGGCTGTGGAAGGTGATAATTATTACAACGAGCGATGTAGTAGAAAAGTGTATTTTTGTTATTTAAATATTGAATGTTAACAAGGAGTTAGTAACTGAAAGAAGGTATGGGACATAAAGTGCTTGCCCTGTGAGGAGAGTTTCATGATAATTCCTTGATTACATGAGAAATAAGCAGATTTAATAATTCTCTGGGGAGACCACATAGAAATACCTTCTCATAATCAACATAGCCCTTAAAAGGAGCTTTTATTTCTATGCCATGATCAAATGAGGTTTAGGAATTAGATACCCTTCAAAAGGCCACTCCCAGTTTTTGAAGAAGAATTTTAGACAAGTAGATTTTCAACTCAGAGTCTCATCATTGCTACATAGATGCAGCCCTCAAGTTATGTACGTAAGACTGAGAAAATGTCGGTCATGTAGATAACATTCAGGTCAAAAATTATTGTGCTGTGGCTCAGCTTGACCCCTTATTCAATATATATACCCAGCTTCTCAATTTAAGACCTGCTTTAAAAGCCCAATTATGTAGTTTTTTGTATTATGATTATAATTTTTTTTTAGACAGAGTCTCACTTTGCTGCTGGGGCTGGAGTGCCATGGTCCCAGCCTAGCTCACAGCAACCTCTTGAGTTTAAGCAATCCTGCCTCTGCTTCCCATGTAGCTGGGACTACAGGTGCCCACTACCACCTGCTTTGCTCAGGCTGGTCTCAAACTCCTGAAGTCAAGGGATCCTCCTGCCTCAGCCTGGCAGAGTACTAGGATTGCAGGCATGAACCATTGCTCCCAATCTGGTTATGATCTTTTAAAATTTTGGAATACCGTAGGGTACACATGTTTTGTTTATATACTTTTATGTACAGATTAAGTCAAAGTTATAAGTGTGCCCTTCATCCCAATGATGTGCACTGTACCAAATAGGTGTCATCTTAGCTAAACCCTTCTCCTTACTCCCCCAAGTTTTCACTGAGATTTACTTTTATATGTGCACTTAAGTGTTGATCAATTAGTCTCAAGTAGGTATTAAATACACGTTTGTTTCTTCTCATGGTGTTTTACTTAGAAGGATGGTTTCCAGTTCTATCCTGGTTGTCATAAAAGATACTAGATCACCTTTTTATGGCTGAGTAGTACCCCATAGTATGCAGGCACCACATTCTATTAATCCTTTCCTGTATTGGTAGGCACTTGGGTTATTTCCATGTCTTTGAAATTGTGAACTGTGCTGCTATAAATATTTGGGTGCAGGTGTCCTTTCTATAAAGTGACTTTTTTTCCTTTGGTTGTATACCCAGCAGTGGGATTGTTGGATCAAATGGTAGGTCTACTCAATTTCTTTGAGGTACCTCCATATAATTTTACATAGAAATATACTGATTTGCAGTCCTACCAACAGTGTATAAGAGTTCCTTTCTCTCCACATCCACACCAGCATCTGTTATTTTGTGATTTTTTTAACACAGGCCATTCTCATTGGAGTTAGGTGATATCTCATTGTGGTTTTAATTTGCATTTCCCTAATGATTAGAGACATTGAGCATTTTTTTTTTCATGAGTTTATTGGTCATTAACATCTTCATTTCAAAACTTTCTGTTCATGCCTTTTGCCCACTTTTTAATGGAGCATTTGGGTTGTTTCTTACTGATTTGCTTAAATTCTTTGTAGATTCTGGTTCTCAGTCCTTTATCAGATGCATAGCATGGAAATATTTTCTCCCATGCTGTGGGCTGTCTTTTCTCTTTTGATTGTGTCCTTGGCTATGCAGAAGCTTTTTAGTTTGATCAGGTCCCCCCCACCCCCTTTTTATCATTGTTGTTGCTGTGATTGCTTTGGGGGGAATCTCCTTTATAAATTCTTTTCCTTGGCTGATATCTGTAAGAGTTTTTCCAACATTTTCTTCTAGGATTCTTATACTTTCCTGCCTAAGGTTTATGTATTTTATCCATCCCACTGAGAGTTAATTTTTGTGAGTGGTGAGAGGTGTGGATCCTGTTTTATTCTTTTACATATGGCTATCTAGTTTTCCCAGCGCCATTTATTGAACAGGTATTATTTTTTCTAGTGTATGTTTTCATCTGTTTTGTCAAAGATCAGATAAGAATGAGGAGAGAATAGGGATGATTCCATTTCTGGGTTCTCTGTTCTGATCCAGGTCTATGTCTTTATTTTTGTGCCAGTCCCATGCTGTTCTGGATACTATGGCCGTCTAGTAAGTACAGCTTAAATTCTGGTAAAGTGATGCCTCCCTCTTCCACCTTATTATATAATGTGGACTTGGCAATTCAGGGTCTTTTCTGATTCCATACAAAGTGTAAAACTATTTTTTCTAGATCTGACAAAAAAAAGGCATTGGTATTTTAATTGTGTTGAATCTGTAAATCACTTTGGGTAGTATTGCCATTTTAGCAATTAGGCAAGAGAAGGAAATCTAGGGGGTTCAAATGGGGGAAAGCAGAGATTAAATTATTGTTGTTTGCTATTATTGTTTGATCTTACATCTAGAAAACCCCAAAGATTCAACTGAGCGACTCCTGGAATTAATACATTAATACATAATACATAGTCTCAGGTTACAAAATAAATGTGCACAAATTAGTAGCTTTTATACATGTACATGCCAACGACAATCAAGCTGATGATCAAATCAAAGAGGCAATACTTTTTGCAGTAGCAACAAAGAAAATAAAATACCTAGGAATATACTTAGTAAAGGAGGTGAAATACCTTCATAGGAAGAATTATAAAACACTGAGAAGAGAAATCGCAGAGGATGTAAACAGATGATAAAAATACCATGCTCATGGATAGGCACTTACGTATTTTTTAAATGTGTATTTCTATTAGGGTAATGATGTCTTGAGAATGGTGTTCCCTTAGATTGTTATATATTCTGGTGCTTGCATACCACAGAAACTTTAGGAAACCTGTACTAACTTGCTGTACAGGTTCCCCATTTAAAATACCAGAGCAACAAATAGAATGGTCTCTTAAGAGTTAAGGCCTTTTCAAATTAGTTACTCTGAGAGAGAGAAAGAATCCTCTAATGTTCATATCAATTCTTGGATTTCTATGCTTTAAAGTAATACTTGTACCAACGTTGTCCCCTTCTGAGCAACTTGCCCTATGTACTATTTCACATACTGTGTACTGTGGAATCTGGAGATTCTTAAATCCTATCTTATTCTACCGTACACATAGTTCATATGTGTGAATTAACACTGAGATATATCACTGTCTGCCAAATTGCTCCTGCAATTAGAGATAAGCTTTTTGGCTAATTGCAAGCTGGTTATTCTAACAGACTCTTCTCTGGAAACCAAAAGACAAATTGGCCCAGTAGGTCACATTGTATCTGGATCCTTCTGACCAAAAGTTCCCCAAACACAAATCTTTATGGATATGGGTTTTCAGTCTGAGCAGCTTTAACCAGGACGAGGACTGAACTATATTCCCAAGAGAGTGCCGAATGCTGGTGGTTTTGGCTAGGCAACGGCTCTGCCTCTATACTGGTGTTGGGAAGTCTTGTCTTGTACTATAATCTGTATAGA
Organism: Loris lydekkerianus; assembly: GCA_963574355.1. NCBI lineage: Eukaryota > Metazoa > Chordata > Mammalia > Primates > Lorisidae > Loris > Loris lydekkerianus. The sequence continues at coordinate 39,381 of CAUYPK010079385.1, read as the reverse complement.
TACGTGCACACAGCCTTGTAGGGAAAGGAAAAGAAAAAGAGAGATTATGGTAAAGTGAAAAGATGAGAGAGAAGATATTCCAAAATGTATTTACGTATGTATGTATTTATTTTTGAGACAGAGACTCACTTGGTAGAATGCTATAGCATCATAGCTCCCAGCATCTGAAACTCTTGGGGTCAAGAAATTCTCTTGCCTCAGTTTTTCATTTTTAGTAGAGATGGGGTCTCTTTATTGTTTAGGCTGGTCTTGAACTCATGACCTCAAAAGATCCACCTGCCTTGGGCTCCTAGAGTGCTACAGGTGTGAACCACTGCACCTGGCTGAGATTCCAAAATTTAGAGTGAGAGATTAGGAAAAGAGAGTGAAGAGTTAGATTAATATAAGAAATTCTGTTATATAAATCCTAGGATAGCCTAACAATTTGGAGTTCTTACTATATAATGAGGTCTCTATTGGCCTTAAGACCAGAGAACTAACTAGCAATGATGTATACATTTTTCTTTAATATTGTCTTTAATAATAACCAAATCTCAGTGTCCTTACCTGGAAGATGGAAATTTTAATAACTTCCTTAAGAAATATTAGGTGCATTAAACTGCATAACACTCATAAACTGTGAAGTATTCTTCAAGTACTCTTACATGACCTAAAATATATCTTTAAAAATAATCTGGTTTTGGCCAGGTGCAATGCATCTGCAACCTTAGCATTTGGAAGACTGAAGTGGGAGTTTGGGGCCAGCCTGAGCAACATAGAAAGACCCCAGACTCTAGAAAAAAATAGAAAACTTAGTTGGATATAGTGGCAGGCACCTATAGTCCCAGGAACTCAGAAGGCTGAGGCAAGGGGATCGTTTGAGCACCAGAAGTTTGGATTTGCAGTGAGCCACGATGATGCCACTATACTCTAGCCTGGGCAACAGAGAGAGATCCTGTCTCAGACAAAACAGAACAAAAGCAACAACAGAACAAAATCTGTTTTGGGAAGATCTGGATTTCCAGATTATGGACGGCAAATAAATTTCAGCTTATTATGGATGGAAAATAAATTTCAACTTGAATGTTAATGTCAGTAGTTGGCAGAGGCTGTTTGAGCACAGTGCTGAAAAGTCCTTTGGTGACATATTTTAGTACCATAGAAACAAGGTTTGTCATCAATTAGCAATGTCTGTAATGAGCATAGTAGGGGTGAGCGGCAACATATATGGCATGTATTTCCTATTCACAACTTAAATAAATGACTAAATGGCTAATGTGAAAATTCAAACCCTTCTAGATAGGAAAATTTCAATTTATTGCAAACATGTCTCTATTATCATGATTGATATATATATATATATACATAAAGTATATATATACTTTAGAATTCTTTTTGGTCTAAGATCTTAATGATTATAACTATTGAAGATATATTTTTATAGGGCTTCTGGGATGACTATTTGGATATGAGCCATGTATAATAATTTCTACTGAACTATCTAATCCCAAACTTTACCTTCCCTTTAGTGGAGTTTTTCTAGGGATACCCACCCTGATTTAATCATAGTTTAAGCATCACATTTACCTCCCTGTGTAGCAGTGTCTTGAAAATGATCTGATTAGTCTTTGAAACAGGATTGAGTTCAGCTAGAAGGGATGTGAGCATTTTCTTAGTAATAAACATTATTTTATTTTTGAGTTGGGGTTATGGGGTAGCAGAAAGGAACATAAAAATACAGTAGACTCTCCATAGTTGACCACACCCTTAAATTGACCTAATTTTCATAGGCGGGACATGTGCCACATGTATATACTCATATCAGTACAGTAAGCTTAGTTCTTTATGTTGACCACCTCTGTATGTTGATCAGTTTGTTATAGCCTCTTGGGTGGTCAACTTACAGAGGCTCTATTGTATTTGATGAGTCTGCTTCAAAGTTAACATAATTCAAGTGCTACCTAATTGTTATGAAAGAAAACATGCTAGGCATAGATTTACTTTCTTTGAAATATTCTTGGTTGACTATTTTTCCCTTCCTGTAACCCTCATAATGACAATTTTCTTGCCTATCTGGAGTAAGGTCACATGAGCAAAGGTCCCATGGTATTATTCCCATCTGAATTGCAAACAGTGGTTACACTGAACAGGCTTTTAGGAAAGGGAATTCCAAGTACTGAATGGAAAGACCAAGAGAAGAATGTGACTCATGAGGCTTGGGTAAGCCTATTCCACTGTTGGTGGTAATAGGTCCAAGAAAACACTCCATGGAATGCTCAGGCAACATTGCACATCTTATTCATTGATACTTATGGGAACATGTCATCTCCTCTGCTTTGCATTTAACAATTTGCCCATTTTATTTTGTTATTATTATCAAGATTTTTTCATGAGCCTCTCCCCGTTTTCATCCTTGAGTATTTCTTTTCCACTGTGCTTTCCATGATGGAAAAGGTCATGGATTTCCCTAGTATCTTGCCTCCCACTACACAGAAACAAAGCTGTTTAACAACTATAGAAATTAGTACATTTCAGTCACTGGCACATCTGAAGAGATAAGAATTGCAGTCCAGAGGATGAACTCTGTAGTGCAAAAGTGGGACAAACAATGTAGTTAAACCTGATTCTGATGCCCAAATCCTACCCATCCTTCAAAGCCTTTCTCAAGTCCATCCTTCTGTGAGAAGCTCACCTTAAGTACCTGCTTTACCAAAAGCACATTTTTTGTACTTCCACCATTCACACATGTCTTGTATCCTACTTCTACATTTTCTATTCTCTGAGTTCTTTAAGGGACATGTTGCATAATATCTAGTACAATGCATAGAGAACATTCAATAAGTTTTGATGAATGAGAAAGTAAATCAACATCTGTCCAAAAAACGTGCTGGCTGCCTAGGCACTGTGCAAAGCTTTGGGATATAACAGGGAGGAAGACATCTGCAGTCCCTGCACTGAGGGACAGTGAGCTCACTGTCTAATGGGGAAGGAAATCTAAGAACTCAACCTGCAATTACTCTAACATGGCATAAACGTTGATGTTATTGAATGAGTGTGGAAAGGAGAAAAATCATGCAAAAAGCCCTACCCAGCCTCATAGGATTCAATACTGAATTTCCCTTTCTCTCTTCAGAGTAAGAGTGGCGAATTCAGATGTTGGCCTGGACCAGGAAGGTAACGTGGAGTAAGACCTTAGGGCAGTGTGGGGACTATAGTGACCCAGAGAGTCCACATGCCACCTCCAGGACCCAAGAGCTTCTGCTTAGCTTCAGCCAAGTGTATCCTGTGAGCTTTCCCACGAGCCTGAATGTTGACCTTGTGTTGCCTGTTCTACTTTTCTCCTGGGAAGCAAAGCAATTTGGATTTTTGTGTAAAATTTCCTGATTTTTCAACATTGCCAGCCAATTTTCTATTTTGGTGGCCCAGATGTGGGCTGAGAGCCTGTGATTCAGGGTTTTCAAGGAAGGGGTGCCCTCGTGAGAAGCCTGTGCACCAGGCCCCCCAGCTTGGATCCTGGAGCCCAGGCTATCATCCCTCCATCCCTCAGCCCCCTGCCTTCTCCCCACCTTCCTTACATACCCTATTCCAGTAAGTGTCAAGGACTCATAATCAAAATTGGTTGGGGAAGAGTTGATGCCTACAGCTTGTGGGAAAATGGGTTCAGCTTTGAGAAAAGTCAGAAGTACAAGGCCCCTGGGAAGGGGTGTGAGTTTTGTGTGATAGGTAATGCTCTACTTTAAAAAGCATTAACCAAGGTCAGATTAACAAATCGGCACCAAAACTGTAACCAAACAAGCCTCCCTAATTGGGGGGAGAAAGTGGAGTAGGGGCCAGAGGAAAACGTCCAGAAGACAAGAGTGACTCCAAAGCCTTCCCCCTCCACACACTGGCAAGCTTGGGGCATATTTGATAAGGTGAAGGGAAATTGCAAAATTAGAACTGGCAACTTGTACAGAGAGGCCCAGTGCAAGGCCATGGGCCTGAGGCAGGCTGAGAAAGTTGAGGAATTGTGGGGGAAAAAGGATTTGGCAGCCTGACTTCCTGAGGCTGTATCCAAGGCTAATTAGTTTGCAGTGTTCTGTGTGTGCCTGGATGGAAATGATCCCAGTCCTGAGAGGCACGGGAGTGAGGAAATCAAAACCACATGCACAGAGAAAGACTGGGAAGAGATTGGTGGGATTGGTGGGAGAGGAGGATGGGGCAGGGGTGCGGGGGAGGGGGAACCTGTCCTTAGCTACGTTTTCTTTTTCAGGCGAGAGCTCTCATCATTCTGTTTCATGACCAGTAAATCACCACCGCAGCCCTGTCCATCACATCTCACATCTGCTGCAGAACTCATTAAACATCAAAAGCCTGGCCTATCAGTTCTGCTTAGTTAGAAGTCTGACTTACTAGAGGTCTAACCAGGGAGGATTTTGCATGTTTTTAATAATAGCTTAAGGAACTTCATAGCACCCCATAAATTACTTAATGCAACAAACTCTTCCTGTAGTCCAGTCGGCATTTAAAAGTTGTGAGCCAACTCAGACCTGCCCCCATGGCAATGGCTTTTTGGTGGTCACATTCCAGGAGATCACAGGGTGTTAGTTAAATGCTTTAATTCATAATTCTGAGCCCATTATTAAAAATGAGTTACCTTGCTATGTATGTCCTCCCTGGAATGCCTGCCTCAGAATTCCTTTATCTTTGTAATACTTTTTGAAAAAATTTATTTATTAATTTGTTTTTACTGTCTCTGATCCTTGAATCAGGATACCTTTGTATTTCTGATGCACTGTCTGAAGAGGCAACCTGGCTGGGCTGTGGAGTCACTTTGCCAGGCAACTCGGAGCAAAAAGAAATGGTTTAGTTCAGAGACGGATTAATGACTAGGGACCAACAAATCAAAACCCTCTCCCAATCTTGAGTACACGTACTTGACAGATATATGTATCAATAAATATTTATTGATTGCCTACTCTGTGCTAGAAATGGAACATACAGAAATGAATTCTGACATTGGGACTCTCCTTAAAGAGCCCACGATAGTACAGACATGAACATTTGGAGGTTTAAAAAAAATGCAAGGATGAAATTTCCTCCACGAACAGCCGTTAGAAGTTTCTTCTGTGTTGAGTACGTTTTACTGTCACAGTTTGATGTCACCCAACGTACTGAACATTGTCCCTGGGAGGGACAATGTCTGATCCAGAGAAGCTTCCGAGAGGCTTATCTCTGGGACTCATGTCTTCTCTAAGAAAACACAGGCTCAGAGCCTCAGCCTCTGCCTCCTGACCTCATTTTGTACCCATATGACAAGGCCACAGAAGGAATTTCTAGGCACTTGTCTAAGTATTATTCTCTTTACTCAACAGTCTGTCTGGCATGAGTCTAATGTTGAGACAAAATTAGCAGAGATGAATATTGTACTGTAAATTTATTTTTTATGTCAGCCACATTGACAAAGATTATTAGGACATGATCCCTCACCTCACAGAACTTCCTTTCAAGTTGAGGGACAAAATTCCACCACAGTAAGAGAAACGAGTGACGTACACGGAAGATTCCGTGCTAACAGGGAAGCATTCAACTCAGACACGAGAGTGAGTGCAGAAGGCTCTCTTAGCAAAGGCGATGCCTAAGTTGAATCCTGAAGAAGCAATTAGCCAGAGGTAGGGGATGGGAACAGTCTAGGAATTTTAGCAACAGTGGCGTGGCTGTTTGCAATTATCTGTCTGCCAGAGTCTCAGAGGATCTTGCTATCCTTGTCTCCACCAGAGAGTTAGGGAGCAATTACTCTGTGCACCAACTGTGCTGGGCATCAAAGATTCAAGGACGATCTTTATCCTTATGTGACATACAGTTTAGGAGTGACTAGATGGATGGACAGATAGGTACAGACATACAGATGGCAACACCCAATCTGTACTATCCTGTGGCAGTACTGGTTCTGAGGGGCTTCTCACCATTCCTCATGATCCCCTCACTGTCCTGAGAGGAAGGCAGGGTAGATCTCACTTAATCCATTTTGAAAATGAGGTTTGTATGTGATGACCAGGACACATGAATGACTACTTGAAGGGAAGTCAGGGGAGGGAAAAGCAGGCCAGGGGTTGATGCTTGCCAGGGAAGCAGAGGAACTGGCCAAGCTGAGATGGGGAGAGAAACCATTGTTCTGAGCACCCGGGCCATGTTCAGGCTGTCAGTGTTGGCAGCAAACACCTCGGGCTGAGGCAGTACCTCCCAGAAGGCTTGGAGGTCTAGGCCAAGGTGCCAGGGACATACTATTGACAGCCAGGTTGGTGGAAACACTGTGAAGTAGCAATGACCTTTGTGACTCCACCCAGCTTGTCTGGGTGATTGCAGAAGTCTCTCTTAGAGACTTAGAGAGATCTAGCTTGTCTCTTTACAATGTGCTTGGCAACTTGAGCTCCAGCTCCCTGGGGGCAGCATGGTCCAGGACGGGACTGTCACTGTGATGATTTGCCTGCCATGTCTTCTTTCTCTTCCTAGATGCTACATCCCACAAGGCTTAAGTCTAGACTGTTTAAGTGCCTCTTCCTCCAGCAAGCCCTCCTTAACTTCAAAAACTAGGTTTAGAAGTTCATCTGAACTACCATCGTACATTGGTTATGGGGTATAGAAGTTCCCAGGGTCTCTGTCTCTCCCACTAGCCTGTGGCTCATATGAGAGCAAGGATCAGAGAGTAGCAAACAGTATTTGATGGGGCTTGCTTAACACCTAAACAAATGAGTGAGTTTGTGTACACAGAAGGGATCTATAGAAGATTCTCCAATGAATGAGTTTGTGTACACAGAAGGGATCTATAGAAGATTCTCCAATGAGTGAGTTTGTGTACACAGAAGGGATCCATAGAAGATTCTCCAATGAGTGAGTTTGTGTACACAGAAGGGATATATAGAAGATTCTCCAGACAGTGCCATCTGTGCTTTATACTTAAAGCGTCCAGTTCCTGGGGCCTAGAGGATATCTTTTCTTTTTCCTTCCTTCTTTCTTTCTTTCTTTTTTTTTTTTTTTTAGATCCCTAATAAAAGCTCTTCTATTCAGAAATAGTCCAGTTTCCAAAATACCACACATGATGATGTTTTTGATGTGTTAACTTAGCTGGGCTATAGTCCCAGTTATTCAATCAAACACAGATCTAGGTGTATCTGTGATGGTATTTTGTAATGCATAATAGTCTAATAGTTAGACTTTAAGAAAAAGAGAATAGCCTCACTAAAGAGAAAGTGATTCCACCTGTGCGTGGCCACTTTGCCTGAGCCTGAGGGTCCAGCCTGCCCCCTGAACGCCCATCCTGTAGATCTCAGACTCATTTTGCCAGCCCAACAATACGCCAATTAGTTGCAATAAATCTCTTACTATGTATGTACTATTTGTTCTGTTTCTCTAACCAGATCCTGAGCAGAGTTGAGCTTGCAATTTCCCAGAGCACATTCAGTAAATAAGAGCCTGTCTCATTTTCATAACTTCCAATCAGGCATCCTCTTCTCCATCTCGCCGATACAGTCCATCCAGTATCTTTTCCTCATATGGACCATTGAGATTTGTTAAACCCATTGTTCTAACCCATCTCCCCAGTCATTTCTGCAGGTGACGTGGAGAAGAGCCCTCCTTGGCAGTTTGGTTAGCGTCAGCCTTGCCACCTTGAAATATTATAGACTTAAGAGTATGAATCTGACTTTAAGATTATAAACTGTCCACAACTTACTCCAAAAATTTAAGTAGCAGAGCTTTTACCCTCCAAGTTCCAAATTCTAGAATAACCACCTGCCTTCTCCAGAGTTAAAAGCAGTCTAATTGACACTGTTTGGTTTCAGTTGGATGGTTGATAGTGATGAAATAAAAGAGAGCACTGGGGTGGCTGGTGGGGGCAAAGACAAAGTCGTGCTAAACACTGTAATTCTCTGGCTGCACACTATAAAGTTTCCATGTTATTCCTCTCTGTATCTCTTGCTCATTATTGTCATTTGTGGAGGCACAACACTTTTCTCAGGCTTCATAATTAATTCTACTGTTTGGAATTATTTCTACTGTCTAAAAATTAACTACACATGCATGTATAATCACCTTCTGTTTATTTTTTCACCCACTTTTTATTTTTAAAAATTACCTCTACTTTCACTTTGTCAAAATTATGCTCCTTCTCTGGGTAACACTTGTGATATTATTGCTGCGTTTGCACTTCTAAGATATGTGGAGTAAAAAATGTTTCTAAAACGTTTCAAAACTGCACACAAACACAACAAATCAAATACTAAAGTGGTTGGCAGAGGCCCCAGGGCAGGGCATTGGCCAATGGCGCCATCTGGTGGTTGTGCATAATTGACTTCTGTTTGGCTTTGTTCTTTCCTACAAAGGACTATTCCTATGACAGTTTCTAGCAGGGGGAGCATCTGTCATGATTTCACAGGCCCCTGAAGTACTTTCTTTCTGTGAATGTTAAAGCCTTTAATGGTAAATACTACTTTAGTCAGTGGTGATCAGATGGGAGCCTTTTGGAAAACCAGGAGAGCCCACACAGGAAGCTCTGTGTGAGCCTCTCATCCTCCCATAGCTGTGCTGCGGCTGTTTTTAAGTGATTTCATGGTCCCTGGGGTGAAAGCTGTGACTTAAGCCAGAGGTTTTCCACTCTGCTTGCACATCAGGACCTCGGGTGTGGCACAAAGCCACAGTTCCTCAGTTGATTCGAATATACAGCCAAGGCCAAAGAATACTCACCTAAAGAATAAGAGAAAGAAACGGAAAAGTTACCATTCTACACGTCATCCGTCTCCACTTCCTCACTCCAGCATCCACTCTGTTCGGCCACGGCACTATTTACCAAATCTACCCCCAGGGGACAGTGGAGACAAAGACGTTTCATGATTTTTCCAAGATCAACTAACACTTTCATGGCAGATTCAGGTCTAGAACTTGACACCTAGGGTCTTAAGCCACAAGAGCTACAAGTTGAAAGCCATCAAGTCCCCATGCCTTCCATCCTTTTTGAGGATTACATTACGCCCTTTAATGTAAACCATCAGTGGTTCATTGCCTTGCCCCCCTCCAGGATGCTGTGACCACGACCTTGGCTGGGTCAGAGAGTAGCTATTCCTCCAAGCTGATCCTGCCCCTTGGTGGCAAGCCTATGCCCAGGGCCTGTGCGAAGGAAGGAGCTGAGCTGGACTCCTGATTCCACAGACTCTCATCACCCTCCACAGGGCCCTGCAGAACTTAGTAGGTGGCTTGGTCTCCCACACATTGAACAAGGACGCTAGTGGTCTGAGTTCAGGGGTGCTGAGCTGCCCTAACGCTCACACTCTTATAGTAGTTAAAAATAAAATCTTACGCATTTTAACCCAGGAGAGAAGAGAGAGTTTAATCAATAATGTGGATGTTAGAATGTTTCAATGCAGGTTTTATTGTTAACAAACACCGAGGTATCTTAAAAGAAACCAACACAGTGACATATAGTAAGGAAGAGATAAGAACACTGAAAATGAACGCATTGCTTGTGTGAATAGAAGTGGAGCTGCTAAAATACTAAAAAAATAGTAGGCAAACTATTCCCCTTATAAGTATACTGACACTGTATGTTTCATTGACAAGATCTGTGGTGGCTGTCCACTACCTGGCTGCCATCTCTGTAACCGCATGGCAATCTCCTCTCTTCTCAGCTGCTCCCCTCTGTACCTTATGCCTTATATGGTGAACAACTGATAGACCCCTCGCCCCATGCACCTATCTTTTCACAGCTTTGCATTCACGTCTTCTGTTTCCTCTCCTATAATCATACTTCCCCTCTTGACAACCTGAAGAATTCTAGTTATACTGTCAAAACTCAACACGCTGCAAGTTACTAATAAAAATAGAAATACGTTTGCTCTTGTTAGTTATTTAAGAAAATTAAACTAGCATGAAAGAAGACATAGACAATATATAAGTGAAAGGGCATGGCTGTGTTCCAATGAAACTTTATTTACAAAAATAGGCCGGGTCCCAGATCTAGACTGTGACCTGTAGTTTGTGAACTCTAGTCTAATACACGTAAATCTTACCCAAAGAGTGAGGAGTGAGGTCAGCTCCCTGGAACTGCATTGATTTTGAGGTGGAAACAGAGATCACTAGAAGAGGCAATGTGAGAAATGGGGGCCAGGCAGGCCACCAGTAAATGTGCAGCATATCAGGGAACATTTGTCAGTGTTTCCCAAAGTATGTTTCAAAATTTTCAGGGTTCTTTTTGGCCATTTCTAAAACAATGTGTCAAAATATATACATTTATAACATAAAACTTAACATTTTAACTACTGTTAAGTGTACAGTTCAGTGGCTTTAAGTATATTCACAAGGTTGTGCAACCATCATTACTTTCCATTTCTAGAACTTTTCCTTCATCTTAAACAGAACCTTGATAACTCAGAAATCAGTCAGCCCCCACCCCTACCCAGCCCCATGCCCACCTCCAGCACCTGGTAATTTTTTTTTTTTTATATTTTATGTCACCATAAATTTTCCTCTTCTAAATACATCATAAAAGAAGAATCATAATATTTGCCTTTTTGTGTCTGTCTGGCTTACGTAGTGGAATGTCTTCAAAGTTTATCCACATTGTAGCATTTGTTTTGATTTCATGCCTTTTCATGGCCAAGTAATATTCCATTTTGTTGATCTGTTCCTCTGTTGATGAACATTGGGCAGTTTCTAACTTTTGGCTATTGTGTTATGAATAATGCTGCAATGAACACTGGTGTAAAATTCTTTTGTTAATCCACAAAATGAATTTGTTCCATAATAAATAAGGCATAATCAAATATCATGGAAGGCATAATCAAATATTAAATTATATATTACCTCTCAATATATCATAATATGAATAGCCCTGTGAAATGCATAATTTAAAAAAAATCAAAGACCCAAACTTTATTAAACTAAAAACAACTGAATTGACAATAGCCTTTTTTTTTTTTTTTTTTTTTTGCAGTTTTTGGTCAGGGCTGTGTTTGAACCCACCACCTCTGGCATTGGGGGCCAGTGCCCTACTCTGTTGAGCCACAGGAGCTGCCCAACAATAGACTTATTTTTTTAAAAAAAATTAATACCTCCATGTTAAGTATCCTATTGAATATAATCAGGGACAAGCAGGCCTAGGTTTTAGAAGAATGTAGGACATGGCTAAAATGTTGAGTATGCTATAAATTTAGCTACGTAAAATATTATGGAGAGATCTATTCATAAAAGAAAAATGAATTTCATGAAAAGTTTTATAAAGTTGATAGCTGGATAATGAGTAATGTCTGGATTTTTTTTTTTGTATTTATCTATATTGCCTATATTCTAAAAGGATCATGTGTTACCTTTATAATCAGAAAAAAACTCAGTTAAAAGAAAAAAATACCACCCATAATTCTATTGCTTCCATATAGGCCAAGGAGAGAGGAGGGATTATAAGTGCTCAGGAAGGAGCTGATGACTCAGATGTGTCCTCTGAAAGTGTGCGCTTCTGTTTCCCATCCCTTGTTTTATCTCTGGCATAATACGTAAGTGTGATTTCTTTTAGTTGTTGATCATTTGTCTTGATGAAAGAGTGCTGTATACACAGACCAGGTCTTTCCAATACCATACTCCAGATGAAAGCCACTCCCTAACAGGGGTCCTGAAACTTTTAATATGGGGGGGCCAGTTCACTGTCCCTCAGACCGTTGGAGGGCCGGACTATAGTTAAAAAAAAACAAAAACCATAAACAAATTCCTATGCACACTGCACCTACCTTATTTTGAATTAAAAAAACAAGCCGGGAACAAATAACAATCACACCGCCTCATGTGGCCCACGGGCCGTAGTTTGAGGACCCCTCGATAACAAATTTGAGCAAATCCTTGGTGAACAGATCTATAAGAGTGCATTGCCTATGAAGGAAAAGGGGCAGGGGAATGGTGGCACAGATGGCAAATTAGTTTATTCACTGTAGATGTTGTGAGTCTAAAAATTAGGCCTAGTAAGTAGTGATATGGCCATCACATAAGGATGGTTTTAGACCTGCATTTTCTTTTACTAGAAGGATAAAGCCACGAGGTGAAGTTCATTTTCCTTTTTGAGAAAGGAGGAATCAGGGATAGTTTTTGCAGCCTGGCAGGACCAGGCAGCTTTCCACACTGAGGAGAGACGGGGCTCTGAGACACAGTGGCCTGCAAGCCTCAGGATGAGATAGGACACTGAATGCAAACTATCCTGTTCTTAACTAAAAACTTCCTGGGAATTTCATTAAGTACTCTTTAGCATGAGAGGTTTAAGGTTTGGGGGCTGTTTTAGTATGCAACCCAATATGAAAAGAACAGGCCTTCATTCAATGGAAGAAAAATTTGCATTGACAGATCTATTTGCCAAACATTTCTGTGCAAATAGGTTATTCCCCAGGTTTGCTGATACGCTCACTCCTGACACATTCCTCAGGCTTCTGTGACCATTATAACCTCAGGTTGGATGCAACTAGGATTGGATCCAGCTCAGCAGTTCGTTGGACCAAGAAAATAGCCCGAGCTGTCAAATAGCTTTAAACAAACCACTTAATCTTCCTGAGCCTGGGTCTTTTTCTGCAAAAAATGTAGTTATTATAATAATCAAACAGCATAGAAAACATAAGAACAATGTCTGTCTATAAGCCACGATGTGATATATAAAGGTACAGCACTATTATGAGGACTGTTTCTAACTCTCCTAAGAGAATCTTGCCCCCTAACCAAGACCCTTCTTTTCATTCAGGGTGAGTGAAGTACGCTCATCCCCACCCTCACCAAAACTGCCCCTGTGTCCCCATGCCTTATCTTCCTGTCCAAATCCTGACCTTATTCAGCATTCAAGAAAGTTATGACCAAGTTCAAGAAAACACTTCTGATGAGTCTAGTTGTCAGTGGTCCCCTTGTCTATAAATTTCTCTAGCACTTAACAATTGATGCCAATGAATGTAAACTCAGGAAATTTTTCTTGTCTTCTTTTGTCTTTATTCTTTTGTCTTCATAACCCATATAAAAAATATACCTTTTATAGAAGTAAAACAATTATACAGAAAAATGCCCATGTAGCACAAAATAACCTGTGCCAACACCAACCAGGTCACTTGTGAACCATCTCAGGCTAGTAAACAGAACCTTACCTGAGAGGCCCTCTGTGGGCACCTTCCAGCTGCTGCCCCCACGTCCCTTCCAAAAGGTGACCACTCTTCTGACTTCTATTATCATGCATTAATTTCACCTATTTGTGAATTTTCTATGAAGTGTGCGCTCTTGATGTGGGGCTTCTTTTGTTCAATGTTATGTGTGTGACAATCATCCCTACTGTACACGGCAGCCGTGTCTTCATTTCCGGAACGTGTATTTACCATCGCCTGGATATACCACATGTACACTTCCATTCTACTGTTTGAAAGCAGTTGAGTTGGTTTCTAATCTGGCTATTTTAAATAATTTTGTTGTAGACGTTCTTATATTTGGTTTTTGGTAAACACGTGCACTTACCTGATAATGAAACTAGTGGGTCACAGAGTGTGCACACATTCAACTTTGGTATACACTAACAGTTTCTGAATGTGGTTGTGCCAATTTACATTCTCAATAGCAGAGGACATATGTTCCATTGCTCCAGTCTCAACAAGACTTGGTATTTTTAGTTTTTAAAATGTCAGCTATGTTATTGGTGTATCATATATTTGTGATTTTAATTTTAATTTTCTTGATACCTAATGAGGTTGAGCAATTTTTTTTTTTTTTGAGACAGTTTCATTATGTCACCCTTGGTAGAGTGCTGTGGCGTCACAGCTCACAGCAACCTCAAACTCTTGGGCTTAAGTGATTCTCTTGTCTCAGACTCCCAAGTAGCTGGGACTACAGGCTCCTGCCGTAATGCCCAGCTATTGTTTTGTTGCAGTTGTCATTGTTTAGCAGGCTTGGGATGGGTTCAAACCCACCAGCCCTGGTGAACATGGCCAGTGCCCTAACCACGGAGCTACAGGCACCAAGCTGAGCAACTTTTAAAATGTTTATTTGCCATGTGGATTTCCTCTCTCTCTCTCTTTCGTTGAGACAGAGTCTCACCCTCTGCCCTGAGCAAAGTGCAGTGGCATCATCATAGCTCACTTCAACCTCAGACGCATGCTGTGGGCATTCTTCTGCCTGAGCCTCGCGAGTTGGTGAGATTACAGGCATTTGCCGCAGTGTTTAGCTGGGTTTTTTAATTTTTTGTTCAGTCGGGGGGTCTCACTCTCACTCAGACAAGTCTCAAACTTCTAGCTCAAGCAATCCCCCTGCATCAGCCTCCCACAGTGCCAGGATTACAGGTGTCAGCCACCCTGCCCGGCGGATTTCTTCTCTTTGAAGAAAATAATGTCCATTTTTTACTAGGTTTTCTGACTTTTTAAATTAAAGTCACAGGGAATTTTTTATAAAATATGTGTATTTCATGAGATATCTATACTTGATGTAGACATGAAGGTTTTTATTTTTACAAACGCAACATTTTCTTTTACCCTATGGCTTTACTTTTACTTTGAAAAGTAAAACAGAAGTTACTAAAATTTTCATATTTCCCTTTAGGAATGTTGTTTCCTGTGTAAGAAGCCTTTGCCTGCTCCAGCCATAGAAAACATTGTTCTTTGTTATGTTTTAGAAACATTGTTTTACATTTTAATTTTTGATCTAAAATCACCTGGAATTAATTTTTAAAAGTAATGTGTGAGGTTGGAGTGAAGATTCAATTTTTCCTTATGTGGATATCAAATTGACTGTGCACCATTGGTTAAAATAAGCTCCCTATTTCCACTGTCCTACAAGGACCCACAGCCACAGGCGTGTGGCTCTGATTCCAGACTTTCTATTCCTTTGGTCTATTTGTCTATTCCTGGGTCACTACTCAGGCTATGATTTCAGCCTTACATAGAATAGAGTAAGTGTAAAGATTATCTTAGCCATTGCTGTTCTTCTACATTCCAAAATATTCCAAAATGCAAAGTGTAAATTTGTATTATAAATTTTGTCTACTTTTTAAAAGAATGTTGGAATTTTATTGAGATTGCATTGAATCCACAGATCCATTTGGGGAGGATTGATGTCTTTTAGGGTTGAGTCTTCCAATCCTTGAATCTGTTTGTTTTAGCTCTTTTATTTCTCTCAGTATTGTTAATTAGTTTTGTAATTGTTTATACACACCTTTCATTATATTTATTCCTAGATATCTGATGTTTTTCTATTCTATAGCATCTTCTTTAAGTTTCATTTTCTATTTGTTTGTTCCTGCTATATATACACTTGATTCTTACTTACTGTTCTTGAATCCAACGAATTTGCTAAATTAACATTAACTTTGGAAGTTTATCTATAAATGGATTTTCTAGGTATACAATTATCTTCTCCGCAAATAATAAATTTTATTTCTTTCTTTTCAATCCTTAAATATTTTATTGTATTTCCTCTCCTTTTTGTAACATTGCAACTTTGACCTCTAGTACCGCAGTAATTAGAAATAATTAGGTATTCTTATTTCTAATCTTGGAAGAAAAATATTTCACCACTTAGTATAATGATTACTGCAGTTTTTTGGTAGATGTCCTTTGTCAGATTAAAGACATTCTTATCCTTTTCTATTTTTGTTTTTCAATTTTTTCAAGACAATTTTTTTTGGGGGAAGTTGCCTTATTTGTTTTTAATAATGAATGTGTTTTAAATCTTTTCAAATGATTTGTATTCATGTACCACATATAAAGGACACTATTTCCATATTTGTTATGTTAACAAAAATAAATTCAACTTTTACTCGTTTTCTAAAGTTTAAGTCAGCATGGATGGGAATTGATGAAATATCTATATCAGGTTTTAAAATAAAGGTTATGATGATCTTATAAAAATAAGTTAGGAATTGTTCATATGAGCTCTATTGGTGTAATTTCTTTCTTAAATATTTAATACATTTCACTAGTAAAACCATATGGGCCTCTAGTTCTATTTGTGGGAAGATTTTAAAAATGATAAATTTAATTTATTTAATAAATATGGGACTATTTGGATTTTCTATCTTATTTAGTGTTAGGGATCGTAGATTATGATTTTCAACAATTTGTCTATTTTATCTAACTTGTCAAATTTATTTTTATAAATTTTTCATAATATTCTCTTATTGTATTTTAATTATGGTATGATCTATACAGATGTTCTCACTTCCACTGCTGTCATTGGTTAATTTGTGTTTTCCCTTCTTCACTAGTCTTCTCAAGGATTTACCAATTTCATTGGTTTTTTTCAAAGAATGAACTTTGGTCTTTATTAATTTTTTCTGTTGTATAAATTTCAGCTGTCAATTTGTTCTTTCTACTTACTTTGGATTTCATTTACTCATTTTTCTCCCTTAACTTTTTAGGTTGGAAATAAAGATCATTAAATTTAAACATTACCTCTTTTCTAACAGAAGCATTTAATGCTATGAATTCATCTCTATGTTCTGCTATGTTCAACTATATTTCTCCAACTTTGATAAGTTGTATTTTCATTATCTTTCAAATAAAAATAAATTTTAGTTCCTCTTGTGATTACTTCTTTGAACTTGGCCCATTTAGGAGTATGTTCTTTGATTTTATAATATTTGTACCTTTCTAATAATTTTATTGTTGATTTCTAATTTAATATATTTTTATTCAAGAATATGTTCTGTAGGATTTCAGTCTTTTAAAATCTATTGATTTTTTTTTAATGGTCTATTTTTTAAATGAACATTCCACTTGGATATGTATTGAGTAGTTGAATATAGTGTTCTGTAAGAGCAATTAGGAAATTGGTAATGTTTTTCAGATTTATATACCTACTAATCTTTCTATTTGTTCTGTCAGTTACTTAGAGAAGAATGTTAAAATCTTTAAATATGGCTGTGGACTTCTCTAGTTCATTCTTTGATTCTGTCCATTTTTGTTCCAAGAATTTGAAACTCTCCAGTAAGCTATTATGTGCACTCTCCAGTACACATTATGCTGTTTACATCCTCAATAATTGACATTTTCATCATTATAAAATCTTTCTTTTTATTTCTAATAACATTTCTGGGTTTAAGGTATATTTTGTGTATAGTAATATGGCCAGCCTAGCTTTCTTAGGCTTAATATTTGAATAAACAACATTTTTTTTTTTTTTAACTATGAATTTATCCATGTTTCTGTTTAAAGTACATCTTCTGTAGACAGCTTACAGTTGTATCTTGCCTTTTTTTTTGGAGTCTGACCTTATTTGAAGGATATTTTCACAGGACATAGATGCTATATTTATGGTTCTTTTTTTTCTTTCCTTTCAGCATTTTCAAGTGCTGCCTCATTGTCATTTTCCTCCATTGTTTCTGATGAAATGCCAGCCATTGTTTGAATTATTGTTCTCATATACAATACTTCATTTTTCTCTAATTTCTTGTGAGTTGTACCTTTATGTTTGTTTTAAAGTAGATGTGATATGTCTAGTGTGGTTTTCATTGTATATGTTCTGCTTGGCATTTAAAATGAGGAACATTTCTGTCATTTAAAAATTTTTCTTTTCTGCCTCATTTTTATCTCTCTTTTCCTCTTGAGATTTCAGTTACCCTTATGGTAGACCACTTGATATTGACCTGTATGTCAAGAAGCTTTGCTTATACATTTTCTAATCTTTTGTCTCTGTTCTTTATATTGAATGATTTGACTCTTGCTTTTCCTTTTTCAAATATTCTCTTAAGCAAGAGAGCTATCTTTATTTCTGATATTTTTCTTTTCAGTCCTAGACTTTCTATTTAATACTTTTTTTTTTTTCTTTTTTGAGACAGTGTCTCAAGTTGTTGCCCTGGGTAGAATGTTGTGGCATCATAGCTTACAGCAACCTCAAACTCTTGGGCTCAAGCAATCCTCTTATCTCAGTTTTTCTATTTTTAGTATAAACAGGGTCTTGCATTTGCTCAGGCTGGTCTCGAACTTGTGAGCTCGAGCAATCAACCCACCTTGGCCTCCAAGAGTGCTAGAATTACAGGTATGAGCCCCTATGCCTGGCCTTATTCTGCACTTTTTAATAATTTTGATTTCTCTGCTAGAATTCCACATCTTTTCATTAGTATTAGTCTTTCTTTTTTTTTTTTTTTTTAAGTCTTTAAAAATACTTGTATAGGTGCTTTACAGTCTTTGTTAACCCCAATATCTGGATCATTTCAGAGTAAGTTTCTATCGACTGCTATTTCTCTTGATCACTTTTTGCTGTTTCTTTGTGTGTCTAATAATCCTTTATTGTGTACGAGACATTTAAAATGGCAAACTGTAGAGATTAGATACTGTTAATCACCCTCTGAAAAGTATTTATTATTTTCTTTAACAGGCAATTAATTTATCTGGACTTAAACTCTAAAGCAGTCATCCTCAAACTGCGGCCCACGGGCCACGTGAAGCAGTGTGATTGTATTTGTTCCCATTTTGTTTTTTACTTCAATATAAGGTATGTGCAGTGTGCATAGGAATTTGTTCATAGTTGTTTTTTTTTATATACTATAGTCCGGCCCTCCAGTGGTCTG
Source organism: Loris lydekkerianus (assembly GCA_963574355.1). NCBI lineage: Eukaryota > Metazoa > Chordata > Mammalia > Primates > Lorisidae > Loris > Loris lydekkerianus. The sequence continues at coordinate 20,867 of CAUYPK010079385.1, read as the reverse complement.
AGGGACAGTGAATAGGCCCCCTGTTAAAAAGTTTGAGGATGCCTGTTCTAAAGTCTCCCCTTTGTGATAGGTAGTAGCTGAAATCTCTGCTAAGTTCTTTCGGACTTCCCACTGTTGTTTTTACATGGGTTCCTTGGAGTCCTCCTTACACGTGAATAGTTCAGGATCATCCAGGGATTTGGATAGAGTTTATTTACACATTTGGGGGCTTCTGTTTTTGGCTTCCTCCTTCCTGAAATGTTCTCCCTCACTTCCTATCTGCTCTGGTAACCCTGGACTTCATTTAATGATGTCTCAACCTGGTCAGGCTAATGTTCCTTCTTGCAGTCATGTTGCCCTCTATTTTATCTACTATAGTGTAGCCTCAGGCCAAAGGCATAAAAGGCAAATCTTCTCCATAAAAATTATGTCTTGAAATGATTGATTCCTCTCCAGTTTCTATCTGCTTTGGGCCACTATTCAGTAGCTTCAAGCAGTTTTTTTACTCCCTCCAGAAAAATTATTTTCTGCAGGACGTCTTATCTAAATGCAGGCTACCCCAAAATTACTAGAAGTAAAAGGTTTCAAATCATGGAACACATTTCTTTATTAGGTTTGGACTATTCAGATTTTCTGTTTTTCTTGTCTCAGATTTTATAAATTGTGTTATGCAAGGAATTTGACTCTACCAGCAAAAATTTCAAATTTATTGGCATAAAGCTGCTTACAATGTTTCAAATCACACACTTTTTTAGATTAAATAGTTTGAATTTATATTAAGCTGAGTAGGAAACAAGAAAAAAATTGCAGAGCACAGACAATGGTTTTTCTTTTTTTAAGACAGACTCTTGTTCTGAGGTAGAGTATAATGGTATTATTATAGCTCACAGCAACCTCAAACTCTGGGATCAAGTGATCCTCTTGCCTCAGCCTCCCAAGTAGCTGGGACTACAGCTGCCCACCATAATGCTCAGCTAATTTTTCTCTCTATATATTTTTTAATAGAGATGTGTTCGCATTCTTGCTCAGGCTGTTCTTGAATTCCTGAGCTGAAGTGGCCTTGGTCTTCCTGCCTTGGCCTCCTGGAGTACTAGGATTATAGGTGTGAGCCACTGTACCTGACCATCTCTGTCTAAATTTCAACCCAAAAGTTCTTTAAAAAATATTTTATATGACATTTATACATGTTTAATATTTAAATATCATCTTTATGCGATTTATTTATATTTCTATTATCATTTGAATTTAATGTTATAAAATTTAAATGACAATTTTTAAATTAAAATGTTTTTCAAATTATAAAATTTTTACCTATGGAAAAATTTATAATTTTTCCAAATATTATCATCTATCAGTTAAAATAGGTTTAAGTTGATTCCCTTTTTAAATTACATATCCTACCTGGGGTCAGGCATTCAGGAATTTGACTCTATCATCTTTTGCTCATTTTGGAGCTCCAAGGAACACACTTGAACCTGTATATATGAGTAAATGTTGGAGAGGTGCACAGAAGGCTTGGGAGAACTCACCACTCAGGTCTGGAGATCCCAGGCCTGAACGCACCTGGTATTTTTAGGAACCTGTGCAAGGAGGTTGGTGTGCTTGGAGCACAGGGTGAGCGATGTGGTAGGGGGAGGCTGGGGAGGCAGGAGGGAGTCCTAACCTTAGACATTTTGTTGTGTGACTAAAAAGTTTGGACTTCATCTCGTACAGTCTGCTGAGCCATGAAATCAGGACGATAGCAGGATCACATTTATGTTTTAGGAAAAGCTTTGTGTTAATTCCTGTATGTTTTTGATGCCTGTCAAGGTCTCTCCCTGAGGTCTGATGGGGGCAAGAGATGGGATCACAGGGAAGAGGTGTGGTCTTCAGAGCCATCTGGGCTAAAATTGGGCTACAGTCATCTAATGTGTGCCACACTTAGCCTCTTTTCATGCCAGATATGGTCTGGGAACCAGACCTGTTTGGACATGGCTTGGATGAGAAACTGGCCGCCTTTTCCAAAGATGATTTGGATTTCAAGAACAAAATCACAGCATCAGAGTTCTAAGTGAAGGGGCACTGTGGGCCTGCCAGATGGTGCGAAGCTTAATGTTGAAAAATAAGCAGGATTAAGTCCATCAGAGAGTATCAGGAAGGCAATAGGGATATAGGTAGCGAGAAATAAAATGGGAACGTATTATCAAATACTTACTGTCTGGAAATTAGAAAGAAAGGAAAGAAGATGAAATCAGTTGCTTGCTAAGCAGTTCAGGTGTGTTCCTTAGAGCTCCAAAATGAGCAAAAGAATGGAAAATTGGGAGCTACATGCAAATGGCACAGGAGAAATGTGTCTCTCACAAACTCAGCCTTTCTCCTCAGGATCTGAAGGTGTCTAACCAGAGGTGGGACAGCTGCTAAAACGAAGGACTTAGGAAAGCCATAGGAAGTGATTCTCCCACTGAAGTCTATGAGTCACTAACCCCCAGGCCAGTCCTCTATAGTAACGACATCTGTAAGGCAGCAGTGTCTACCCAAACTGCTTGGCTGAAATTAACTGTAACATGATAGTTGATTAAGACTAATGATCACCTCATTAGAATCTTTTCAGAAGCAACCCTATCTGTTCTGCATTCTGCTGACGTTTCTTCTCGTAAGCGCAGCCGGTGTCTGGCACCATGGTAAGCATTAAACCTAGGACTCCTGGTTCCAAGTCCTAGCTTTGCAGCTGAATAGCTTGAAATTGAACCTTACATTCTTCCACGAAAAGAGGAAAGGATAGCACTTATGAGCATGGTCGTTACTAATGAACTAATGAAAGTAAGGATTCTTTGTTAGGGGCTTATTTAGATGTTCATTAGTAATGATATTGACCAAAGAAGGTGAGTAGTAGGTAAAGCTGTGCTGGTGGTCACAGTAGCTACAAGCCAAGTGTGGCTGCTGGAAATGTGGCTAATCTAAATTTAGATGAACTGTTAAGAGTTTTTTAAAAAATGAATAAAAAAGAATGAAAAATAGCTCATTGATAATGTTTCCATAACTTGCATGTGAAAGAATATTTTAGCTATATCAAGTTAAATAAAATGTAGCATTATTAAAATTAATTTTATCTATTTCTTTTTAGTTATTTTAATGTGGCTACTCAAAAATTTAGAAGTATATATGAGGCTTGCTTTTGGGGCTCGTATGTGTATCACGTTTCTAATGGACAGTCTACTCTTGCGTATTTCCCATCCATGAAACAAGTGATAAGGAAAGTGAGGATTCTGAGGATCACTTTTCATACTAAAGTTAGGATCCACATGAAAAAGTCTTTATTTTGCTAATTCATTCATTTAAAAAACTCATTTCACTGACATGTATTGAGCACCTGCTCTGTGCCCAGGACCGGATCCAACACAGTCCTTGGCCTTCAGAGGCTCACACGGCAGCCATGGCTGGGGATGAACGAGTCTATACACAGCTCACAGTCATTAGGAAAGTGTCTGGCTGCTTCCAACTTGGAGTCACCAGACTCAGGACCACAAAACATCTTCAAGGCAAGAGGAAACCACACAACCAGGAAACCTAACATGGTCTGAACGTTTTCCTTCGCACTTTTGCCTTTCAATAGCCTTTCGATGTTGCATATGGACCTGGAGGAAGGGCTGGCCTCCAGGGGGCTCTCTCAGCTGAGTCTGTAAGGAGATAGAGCTGAGGAGGCCAAGGTCATAGGTTTGCTCCCTTTATGGGTCACTTCGTTCTGCTCTGATCCATGCCTCAGACTGCCCCACGTAAACTCCAGCCAGCTGCCCTGTAAATATGCTCTGAATCCCTTGGGGACATGTGGGGATCACTGTGCAAATCCATCATCACTGCTGGAGCAACAACGGAAAACACATTCTTGACCAACAGAGAGGACATGTGAGCAGAGAGCCCACGTAACTTAGCGGACCCCGTCATATGTGGACCTACTGCAACTACCTTTCCCCTGAATATCTTCACTGAAGTCATTGACAGGGATGGAGCTGGTAGGGCAAAGATCCTGGCCACTGTAGCTCCTGGACAGAGCAGAACACAAGCGGCATGCACCAGGAACTCGGGCTTTTCTAAACCCCATGTTGCCAACAAGCACGCAGAGCCTCCCGTCTGGCCTACAGAGATTGTTTAGACTTGGAAATGTGGGCACCTATCTTTGGGGTGACCTGTGTGCTGGTGATATTTACATCCACGTCCACACACAAAGGGGGTATGTTTTAATTCCAGGCTGAGATTCAGCTCCATGCTCCTCACTGAAGCATCGCTGACAGAAAGGCTGGTCTGGGATCTCCAGCTACACAAATAAATACTGAAGGCAGGCCTAACAGGAAGACCCTCACTACCCAATTTCTTCCAGATGGCAGTGATGGATGGCTGTATGTTTATGTTTACTTGGTTTCCCAGGTGACTGGTATCCTGGTTTCTACTGGTCATGGTTTGATGAGCATTTCTTCGAAGATGTGGGCTGCCTACCCCAACGGCCCAGCTCTTGGCCCACTGGTCTGTACCACACTCACCATTGTCAAGAGGTCACTGTGCTTCTTGGATGGTTAACTCTTTACTCACCACTGCTTCCCTGACCCTCTTCTTGTAAGTTTCCAAAACTGTCAAGATAAGGTTCAAATCTGAAATACCATAAAAAAATTGTAGTTGGAAAATAATGACCCTCTAAAGATTTCTACATCCTAAGCCCCATAAACTTGTTACCTTTTATGTCAAAGGGGAGTTAAGACTGCAGATGAAATTAAGTTTGCTAATCACCTGGCCTGAAAATAGGCAGAGGACCCTAGGTTATCCGGGTGGGCCAAGTGTAATCGCAAGTCTCTTTAAAAGTGGAAGGAGGCAGACAAGGTCAAGTGCCACTGATGGAGGAAGGGGGCCTTCAGCCACAGTGGTGGCCTCTAGAAGCTGGAAAAGTCAGGGAGAAAATTCTCCCGTAAAGCTCTCAGAAAGAAACTCAGACCTGCTGACACCTGAGTCTTAGCCTAGTGAGCCCCATGTTGGACTTCTAATCTAATGAACACAGAATAAATGTGTATCAATTTATGGTACGTTGTTAGGGCAACAACAAAAAAACAAGTACAGACCTTGACTGACGAACACTGACTTGGCCTCCAAATCTGGCTTCATGTAGGAAGTACTCCTTCCCTCAGACCATGTAACTAGCAGAACACGTTCTTCCCTCAAGGCTGCTAGAGGTCGGGGCACGTACATGATCAGCTGAATTCTTGAACTCAACCTAGAAAAAGGGCTGCACAGGTCATGGCTGAATATCAACATAGTAACCTTCAAATCACTCCCCTTGGGAAGCTATGGACTAAACTCCAGGGCCTACTCTACCCTTCAGAGCAATTTTGGAACACTTTTTCTGGAATGGCCATCAGAGCTGTCATTTTCTGAATTCTGATAGTTAAGTTTGCAAACTTATCCTAGAAAAGGTGCTTTGAAGAGTGGACTGGGCACTGGCCTTGGTGCAGAGCTTCCCGGAGGGAGTACTTGGAAGGTGACTATAGTGAGACTCAGCAATGAGGTATGCAGCACATTTTCTAGGACAAGTTTGTGAACTTAATTGTCAGACCTCATATTACTTCTAAAATCTCTCCTGTCCTCTAATCCCATGGCCCTGGACAGAGTTAACTACCTAATACCCCTTCCCAGGACTGTCTCAATGGCTCCTACAGGACCAGTTCCAGACTTCAATCCTCTATCTCAGTTTCTGCAGCTGTCTTTCTGAAATGTAGATGTTCTCATGACACCTCTCCTGCTGTCCAGCCTCTTAGCTTCCTGTGGCCTGTACGTTAAACACTCTGACATCGCTGGAACGAACCATGTGCGTCCTTCACATTTTCACTTCCACCCCTGCTCTCCCTCAGCCCTCCAACCTGCTCCCTGTTATGCTGTTACTCATCTCTGTGCCTTTTTTTTTTTCCTTTTCAGCCTAGTTTCTGTTTTCTAGCTCTGAGATTCCTGCCTCCTTTCCTTTACCTAGAGAACTCCTTTTGTGTTTTTAAGGCCCATTTCAAATGTTACCACTTTAGAGAAGCCTTGTTTGATCCCTCCTAGAAGTTAAGCATGCCCTCTACAGGACCGACCAGAGTGCATTTTGAGCATTTATTTAATGTGCCTATCTCCCCTTCTATTTTTTAATTTTTCTGAGGACAGAAACAATGCGTTCTGAACCTTCATTCTCAGAGTTTAGAGTATTGATATTTATTTTTGTGGGTGTGAATAAATGGATGAGCATATGGTTTGTGAACAGCTTGTGTCTTTAAAGCTGTTGCCAAGGCATTCAATCATACTTTTCACATCCACAGTCAGATAACCTCAGGATAATTCCTCTGTGGTGTGATGCACACCATAGTTAAGGTTGCATTATTGAGCTACTTTGCATCCAGGAAGGGTTCATGGGCTTCTCACTTAAGGAGACGATCCAGGCCACGTGCAGTGGCTCATGCCTGTAATCCGAGTGCTCTGAGAGGTCAAGGTGGGCAGATTCAGGAGTTGGAGAACAGCCTGAGCAAGAGTGAGACCAGCCTGAAAAAGAGCGAGACCCCATCTCAACTAAAAATAGAAAAATTTGCTAGGCATTGTGCTGGGCACCTATAGTCCCAGCTACTCCAGAGGCTGAGGCAAGAGGGTCGATCTCCTGAGCCTAAGAGATTAATGTTGCTGTGAGTTATGATGATGCCCTGGCACTCTACCCAGGCACAGAGTGAGATTCTGTCTAAAAAAAAAAAAAAAAAAATTGAAAGGAGAAGGAACAAAATCCTTAAGAGACCAATTAAAACTAAGACCCTAGGTCAATGGTTCTCAACCTGTGGGTCGCGAGCTCTTTGTAACAGTGAAAATACATCCTGCATATCAGACATTTACATTACGATTCATAACAGTAGCAAAATTACAGTCATGAAGTAGCAACGAAAATAATTTTATGGTTGTGGGGGTCACCACAACATGAGCAACTGTATTAAAGGGTCTCGGCATTAGGAGGCATCAGAAAGGTTGAGAACCACTGCCCTCAGTGATTGGTATCTACTTATTTTTTAACCACTCCACATACCAACAAAATATTCTTTTAAAAAATTCTTAAATATGTCTTCTGTATCATCTCCATGCCTTTGCAAATACCACTTCCTTTACCCAGAGCACCCCGACCCCAATCTTCATCTAACGACTTCTTTCCTTAAAAGTCAACCCCAGACCTCCTTTGATCCAGGAAGGGCTTCTCTGATACTCCGCTGCCTTGCCCTAGGTCAAGTGCCTGCCCTCCACGTGCCATGACCCTCACCACCTCCAGTCATCATACAGCATAATGCAGTGTTCATTTAACTTTTTAATTTATTTTACTTAAGTAAGAATGTAGACACATAGAAGCAAAGGTAGAGAGAGGTATAAAAAGAAAAGACGAACATGTCACTAAAACCCCCCAACAAATATTTCTTCTCAGCTATTAACACTGTTTTGTTAAACTTTTCAAAACAATTTTTTATGTGTACGTGACTGTTACCGGATGGGTACAGTTCTACCAGCATGGAGAAAGTCAATCATTGTGACACAGGTTTTGCAAAAGAGAAAAGATTTAACTGCAAGGCTACCCAGCAAGTTGAGGGAATACCTCTCAAATCTGTCTCTCTGAAGGTAAGAGTTGGAGATATTCAGAGGTTAGGGAAGTGGGGTTATCTAAGGTGTGGAGAAAGTTGATTGGTAGTGGGGAGAAATGATGTAACAGGTTTATTCTGCACAAGAGTAATTGAGGTTCATGGCATTTCATAGGACGTATATACAGAAAATGGTGGTGTTAGCATGATCTGAGGGTGGAATTTTTAACTCTCCAAGGTAAAGGCACTGTGCAGGCCCATTTGAAAGGTCAGTGGTCTCAACTGGTTTGAACAGGAGCTGAGCCAAACTCCTGAAAAGCAACTGACAGGACCATTACCATGATGACTTATGAATGTTATTTGCAGAGTAGCCAGTGAAAGTGAAAGTTAAGTTTCATTATTTAGTGGCATAGTCTTCAACTATCATGCGGCCTTCAGCTTTATGGAAAGAGGAGAAAAGAAACAAACAAGCGGGTGACCAAAAGCAAGATCTGATCAAGTTAATCCCCCCACCCAGTTTCAACTATATATTATATACACTATCTTTCTTTATTTTATTAATGAGATAATATTAAACATGCTATTCTATATTTTGCTTTCTTCATGTATGTAAGAAAATATCCCAACACATCAACATCTTCTTTAATATTTGTAGTGGTTAAAGAGTAGTCCTGGGGCAAAAACTGATTATTTAATGAATAATTGAAAGCAATAAAAGGGTGGCGCCCGAAGCCCAGTGGGTAGGGTGCCAGCCACATACACTGAAGCTGGTGGGTTTGAACCCAGCCCAGACCTGCTAAAAAAAAACAATGACAACTGCAACAACAATAAAAAAAAATCCGGGCGTTGTGGTGGGTGCCTGTAGTCCCAGCTACTTGGGAGGCTGAGGCAAGAAAATCGCCTGAGTCCAAGAGTTTGAGGTTGCTGTGAGCTGTGAGGCCAAGGCACTCTACTGAAGGCGACATAATGAGACTCTGTCTCAAAGAAAAAAAAAAAAAGCAATAAAAGATAACTATAGCAATAAATGTTAACTTTACTTAATAATTCTCACTGATGAATATTTGGGTTATTTTCAGTTTTTAAAATATTGTCCATCTATCTCATGTTCTATCTGTAAATCTATCTCTAGGATAAATTCCTAGAAGTGAGTCAAAGACATTCAAAATTTTGAAGCACATTCCAAAAAATTTTCACCAATTTAAATGCCCAACAGTATACAAATTTGCTTATTTTGGTATTTTCTTTCCAGTATCAAGTATATCAAACCTTGTAATGTTTGCCTTGCTGATGAATGACATCTCTTTGTTGTGATAGAATTTTTAAAAGTTTCATTTGAGATTGAGAATCTTTTCATATATTTCAGGTCATTAGTATTTTACCTTTTTCTGAGAACTATTTGTTTATATTTCTTGCACATATTTATTATTTTCTCTCTCTCTTTTCAAATTTGGAAAAACTTTTAGACATTAAGAAAATTAACATTTTACCTGTCATGTTTATTTTGAAAAGCCAATGTATTATCTGTCCTTGAAATTTGGCTATGGACTTATTTTTTGCTATATAATGTTTTAAATTTTAAGTTCTTAAAATTAATGTAGTGATTTGCTTTATGGCTCTGGGTGTGCTGTGTGCCAGTGTCTGTTTTACTGCCTGTTTTTGTCTACTATTGGGGGGCAGGACTTTCAGTTACCCTTCTCGTCCCCAAACTGAGCAGAGGATCCTGCCCCACGGCTGGGTCCCCGTGGAGGGGGAGAAAGTGTGAATGAGTGTGCACCTGCTTCTACCGCTAGGTATGCAATTGGCATGTTGCTAACAAACCAGCCAGGCTGAAACACTGGAAAATGTCTCCGGACTCTTCATGGGCACACAAGGAGCAGCTTCTTGGCTTTCATTCCCACAGGCATGCCAGGGTGCTGCCTCTACGTGCTTATAAACCTTGCCATTCTTCCCACAGCCTGCCCATGTTCAAGGATCCAGACTCAATAATCCATGCCAGGTGGGCTGGGTGACGGGTGATGGAGCAAGACGTCAGTGCTGGGCTCTCATAGAATAGGATTGAGGTCAGGTTTCTGCCCATTTGCCAGTCCAAAATTGCCTTTGACAAAAGCAGAACATTCCCTCATTTTTTTCCCCCCAGCATGGCCTTTGCCCCCTCAGTAGACAGACAGACAGATGGCTGTATACATAGACAGGGAGATTTATAGAGATCTACTAGATCTACCTATTTATCTATATAGCCACACACATAAATACATAAAATAATGAATTATTATCTCTATTGTAAACTTATTCCACAATTTTTATTTGGGAAGAAATCTTTTATTCATGTTCAGAGAGAAAAACAATCTTTCAGAAGTTTAAATGCAACTGTAAGAAAATGCAGTTTTATAGATTTTTAGATTTTAATATTTTTATAGATTTTAAAATTTTATAGATTCTTCTGGTAATGTAAAATAATTATATACTAGACTTTGGCTTTTTTTAAATCATTTTTTTCCTACTTAAACTATATCTTAGAATGTGAAAAGCACATTAGAATTATTTTACTCATGCCACATATTAATAATCACAAAAATATATAACCTTACAGTGTGCTTTCATAGGCTTTCTTTCTTTCTTTCTTTTTTTCTTGACACAGTCTCATTCTGTCACTCAGGGTAGAGTGCTATGGTGTCACAGCTCACAGCAACCTCAAATTCTTGGGCTCAAGCGATCCTCCTGCCTCAGCTTCCTGAGTAGCTGAGACTACAGGTGCCCTCTACAATGCCTGGCTAGTTTTTCTATTTTTAATAGAGATGGGGTCTCACTCTTGCTCCGGCTGTTCCTGAACTCCTGAGCTCAGGCAATCCACCCGCCTCAACTTCCCAGAGTGCTGGGATTGCAGTCGTGAGTCCCTGCACTCGGCCTATAGGTGCATTCTTATTTATCATTCTCAACAAAATGGTAAGACAAAAATTATTATTATTATCTCCTTCATTTTTAAGTAATTTATGATAAAGACACATTCCTGGTAAGGACATAAACTTTGACTGACTCCACATGTAATTTTTTTTCTGATAAACCACAACTAGAGTAAAAAACAATGTGTTTTCTTTATAGAATGCTTTTGACTCCCTGCTCTAGCATTAGATAGGCAGGAAATCCAGACTTGGGATTCAAAGGGAAAATTACCCTTCATGCGAAAGGATTATTTCAAGAGCCACAGAGAGGTGAAAATTTATAAGGAATTTTATTACAAAATGCTATAGCCACTATATCCCTTAGTCCATGTTCAAAGATCCGGATTCAATAATCTAAGCCATGTGGATCAGGTAACAAGATGATAGGGAAGAAATCAGAGGTGGGAAATCAGAGCTCGTGGAAAAGGATTCAGTCTAAAATTGCCTTTAACAAAAGCAGAAAGTTTCCCCCATATTTTTTTCAGTAAGGTGTTTGCCTTACTAAAGGTGAAGAGTCCTGGGTCCTAAGGTGATACTGTCTTTATTCCTAAAACCTTGCAGGGCTAAGAGAACCAGACAGTCTTAATTGAGGATTTCTTAACTTAATTGAGGTTGGGTTTCAATTCCAGTCTTGGGTGAAGACATATCTCTCTAGCCATCTTTCTTATCAATACAAAAATCTCACCCTAGCCTGCTTATTGAATAGTAGCCCCTAACCATGGAGCCATGGTTCTGATCCACACTATATGATTTAGAAGAAATTTAACTTTACCCCTGGAAGCTCCCCACATGTTCTTGATATATCATGAAATACAAAATAAACAAAGATCTTCATTTGGAGAGGTCAGTGTCCAGGCAAACTATGAGAGAGAGATTGGTTCAAGTTGCTAGGTTTCAATTTCCCTCCACCTAGCCACAACTGAGGAAATACACACCACCTCGGGCCAGTCGCTTCCAGAGTGTTGGGGCTGTGAGAGGCAACAGCACGTGCTTCTGACATAATCATTCTCATTGATTTCCCAGTCCTCTCACTAGGAAGTCCTTTCACTAGCAGCCACATGTGAAGCAGAGAACCACTCCCTCCTGGATGGGGAACTTTCATGTTTGAAGACTCCCCCAGCCCATCCTGGCTTCTTGACTGGCTATGTCAATTCTGGGATGGGATGACAGAATTAAAGTAGCTTTGGGAGTATTAGGTCCTGGAAGAGAGTGTGAGTACGATGTCCAAATCTAGCCACTGAAAAAATCTGAGTCAAGGAATTGGCCAAAACCAGGCAGCAAGTTACCACAAGGAAAGAAACTCCATTAGAGCAGAGGCAGAGGCACAATCTGTGGGTGGATCCAAGGTCAAAGTGATCAGATAAGGAAACAAAGCACAGAAGTCAAGGTACAGGGACAGCCCAGTTAAACTCTCAAGGACAACAGGAGGGCCTCTCTTAGAAGATCCAGAGCTTAACTGTATGGATGCAACTCTTCCTGTTGAAGACAAGACACGAGCCATCAGCCAGCAGGAGTGGCAGCTAAACCTACATGGACCAGCTCTGGTGCCAGGTTTGGCCCTGAAATGTCAGTGGGCAGAGCCAGTAGGGAGACACGTGAATGTGCTTCTCCTGGCGCTGTGTCCATGCTTCTGTTCCTTGGCCTTACTCAGACATTCAGCTTTAGCTCTTTAATTAGATTTTCTTTTTCGTAGTTTACATGTTGGTTTAGCTTTTCCCTCTTTGATTTGTAATTGCATTTTTTAAATAACCAAATTACTTCACGATCATTATAAAAATTGAAGTAACTTACATGTACATAAAGTCAAAAGTGAGAGTGTCCTTCTTACAATCTGCTCCCACTCCTCAGTGGAAACCAATGTTAAAAGTAGGCCCACATGCCTAGATGAATTTTCAAGACTGTTATTTTTTAATAGATGGCATGTGTTGTGCTGCAACTTGTTTTTTGGCTCAATCACACATTAGATTACATTCCCTTTTGCTATCTGTGTGTCTAACTCATTCTTTATAGCTACATGGTAGTCATAGTAAGACTATGCAAAATGTATTAACCATCCCTCTATTAATTTAATTTGATACTATAAATAATATTGCCTTGACTGTTCTTGCATGGGTATTCTTGCCCACCTGTCTCAAGTATTTCTGTAGCATAAATTCTTAGAAGGGCATTTCAGTGCAGGGCCCATTAGAACTTTGGGTAAGTACTGCCGAATTGCCTTTGTTCCAGTTTATATTTCCACCCACAGCGCTTGTGAAACTGCCCCCTGTTGACCCAATCTTCACTGGCGGTTGTTGTTGATTTTACTAGCTAGCTTCTGATTAGATTTCCACTCCAGGCTTTAATCATTGTGAGTGCACTAGAGCTGGCTCTGATTTCTGGCAGGCCAGAAGCCCTGTGTAGGTCTCCCGTCTTCCTCTGCTACTGCTTCTACTCTGGGGCTCAAAGAATTTTGACACTCAAAATTCCATACACTTTACAGTTTCTATAGCATCTCCCTACCTTATTTCATTTGATCATGAAGTTTCTGTTTGTATGTAGAGAGGGAATCTTTTTATCTTGGGGACCCAGACTAGTTAATGACTTTCATTAGGTTCATATGGTTCATAAAGAAAAGAACTAGGACTTGAATACAAGTCTGGTGGATTCAAAAATGCAATTACAAATCAAAAATTTAACCCTCTGGAGCCAGAGGCCATCAATCTAGGTTTAGTTGCCCCTCCTGCCGTAGCTATAGCTCTGCCCAATTTCTGAAATTCACCAACCCCCTCTTCTTCTCTGGAACAGATAACCATGAAAGAGTTTGTATTTCTGATCAATAGCTTTCTGTTGTTTTGGAGTGCCCTATCTCTAGAGAAACTCAAGGTTGTTGGTTGGATATGGGGCTACTATAATTTGTGACTTAGAGGCATCAATGTTGCTTATAAAAATGTCCTTGCAATTTGGATGTTATGGTATGTAACCCAGGATGACCCAGGGCAATATCTCCAAGAGAAGATAACTGGCAGGGTGCCAAGAGGCCTCATGGTGACCTTATCTGGTGTCAGTGCTGGAATTGGAACCAGACCCCAAAGCCTAAGCCTTTTGCATTTATTCTGTGTACGTCCTCATGTAGACCAAAATGCTTGGGACAGAAGATCAATGCATTCTTTCCTTCTAGGCAAATTACATGGGAAGCCAAATTCTCATTCTCGGAAGATTGCAGGCTGAGCATGGGATCAGAACAAGAGAAGTTCAGAGTCTTCAGAAGTTAATTTCAGCTCAAGTAGCTGAAGGCGTGCTTCCCCATCAGGCAGTCACACGACAGAAACCAACAAAGACTCAGAAGAGTGTAACATGGGTGAGTGAGGCAGGACGGGGAGCAGGCGATGGTAGAGACTATGGCCAGCAGGAGAGTGCATGACCTTCTGAGGGAGACAGCAGGACTTCACTCCAGCCCACTGCAGCCAGCCTGGTTAATCCAGATCTTCCCAATTATTCAAGAAAACGCCAAAATATGAATTTTTCTCTGTGAAATTCATTGACAACTTATTCAATTTTTAAAAATACAATCAGTCAATACAGTATGGGCCAGATTTGACCCAGCAGCTGCGGTCTGTAACCTTTCACTACAGGAAAACTTTCACCGAGAAAACCTCAATGCTCTAAGCCATTTAGAAATGGCTCTTTAACCTCTGAACAGATCAAGATTGGCATTCTTTAGATTTTCCTTTTTGTCCTTTAGAGTCAACTTCGGTTTACAGTCATTCTGTAAATAACTTCATTCCATTTCCTTTTACTGAAATACATTTACATTTCAGGCATATCTTCTTGGAGGGATTCCCAGCTCAACTTTTGATTGGACTCATACTTACCTATCTACATAGATAATATTACTGCTATCATAGTTTTTGGAGCTGTCATTATTTGTAAACTAGATGACTAGCATTGTCACTGAGTGTGAGTTTTATTAACCCAACCTTCAGAAACAACTCAGTTTCCAAGTCCTCAGAGATCTTCCACTGCTATTGTATTGTAGTGGCAACAAGACCTTCTTGCTTTTTCAGACCGTAAGAGATTGTTTTTGAATACATACATGTAACTTTATTAGCTTACAGATTCTTTTTCAGTGAGTAATTTACTCTCCTAAGAGAATTGGGGGTTGGGAGGAGTGGAGTGAACATCTTATAGGAGAAGGATAAAGTTGGAGAAGCTGGCACAATAACTAAGAAAATGCCAGGAAGACTATGTTAACAATTGTGATGAAAATGTGTCAAACGGTCTATGAAGCTACAGTATGATGCCCCATGATCATATCAATGTACACAGCTATGATTTAATAAAAAAATAAATGAATTAAAAAAAAAAAGCAAGAAGAGTTGGGCTGGATTTTAATTCAAAATAAAGACTGAATTTTCCTCCTACATCTCAGGGATGCTGAGTCGATCCTCTTCCCCTCCATATGGAGAGATGACCTCCTGCCCTATGTCACACAGCGTCCTTACGGTCCTGCTAAACCATCACAGGAGAAGGGGGAGGAGGTCAGGCACCAGAGAAAGGAAGGTAACCGCCCTTCCTTAGGCACATCATGTAGGTCAGTTAAATGCATCAAGTAGATTTCCAGAAGAAGTGAACTCGTGAATTTAATAACATCTGGGTATGGGGACTATACCAATATCTTTAATGAGTCATATCCATAATCAGTTCAACAGGCTGTCTTCAGTTAATAAATGTTGGCCCTTCATAAACATACATTATCAAGACTCAGATTCAAAATTTACTAATCAGACTTGCTTCCTAGACACCCCCTTGCCTTTAGTGTTGAGTCATGACACATGGTAACACATTATAAAATAAGTAATATTCATCCAGGACCTCAAAGCTAAGCATCTAAGATTACCAATCTTGTCTCCTACCCCCACAGTCTTGTGCAAGGATGCTCACGCCCACCTAAACAAGCTTGATATTTTATAAGATTCTAACATTTATCCGAATCACTATACAGAGTTAGCTTTTCTCTGTAAAGTGTGTGTCTCTTGTTTTCACTGTCAATTGATTCTTTGAAAATTGCTAACTTAAAATATAAGACTTTTTTTTTTTTTTTTGAGGCAGATTCTCACTATGTTGCCCTGGGTAGAATACTGTGGTGTCACAGCTCACAGCAACCTCAAACTCCTGGGCTCAAGCGATTCTCTTGCCTCAGCCTCCCAAGTAGCTGGGGCTATAGGCACCTACCACAATGCCTGGCTATTTTTTTGTTGTTGTTGCAGTTATCATTGTTGTTTCAGAAGGCCCGGGCTGGGTATGAACCCACCAGTGTATGTAGCTGGCACTGTAATCACCATGCTACGGGTGCCGACCCAAAATACAAGACTTCTTAATGCAGTCTTAGCAAGAAAATTCCCTGCACTTACTTCTTGACAACGTTTCTGGATTACCCACAAATACTGTGATTTCCACTCCTGAAACCTGGGCAGTGAAAAACAAGATTACGCAGACATGGTCTCAAATCCCATCCACTTACATCTATAATCTTATGCAAATTGGTTAACTTTCTGAGTTCTGTTTCTTTAACGGAAAATCAAGAATAACAATATCTAACTCATGTGGGTCTTGAACAAGATAGTGGATAATAAGGATATACATAAAGCAATTCTTTAATAAACATGGCTGCTAATGTGTTTTCGACTGAATTGCCTTTACCAGGCAAATCAATGACAGGGAGGCATTGCAAAAATGCATATTCCTCTGAAGGAACCCTCCCTTTCACTGGAGAGAAACTGCAAACACCCATGAAACATGGAGATCGATCTGAGACCCTTCATAGGAAAGTGCTTATGGTGCCCAGCGTATGATGCTGGGTTTATGAGCACAGAGAGACCCTCTTGCTTCTCCGTTCTTACCTGGTCTCAGGAGGGAGGAGCAGAGCTGGGACAGAGGGAGACTAAGCACCCCACCTTCTTGCCCAGCACATTTGACAACTTGAGAGCTACAGGCTAAGGCATCTCTGGGCCAGAGATGGTGGATACCATTATCTCCCAGCCGTTTGAAGCTCTAGCCAGGAATATTTGTTGTCACGATCACATGTGATTAGGACAGCAATGTCTCCTGCAGAAGACAGACCTTTGTACACCACCCTCCCTCTGCCACTGGCTGAGAGCAGGAAGTGGGGGTGGGGGGTCTCCTCTTGGTCCAATTTCACACATCGGATTCTCAGCATTAATAAATTGGTTACATTTGCACAGCATTTGGCAGGCAAGGTTTCCAGTAACACTGTAATCCCTTCAGAGAACATGAATCGCTGGCATGTGGGGGCTCTGGTTACCTCCTCGCCCATTCTCTGCTACTAAAGTCCTGCACATTCCTAGAGGTCAGGCGCTTGCCTGGGCTGGGGCAGTCCAGGACAAGGGCCATGGCTTCAAGGCACTGTCACAGAGCTCAGAGATTTTCTCTCAGAGAGAAAACAGATAACTTTAAGCCCAGGCGATGTGCAGTTTTCTTCAGCTGTCAATCCTACCTGGTTTGCATATAGATTGAGAAAATGTGCGAGATTTTGCAACAAGAATCAGTCTGGAGTATTCAGGGAAAGGGAGGAGGTTGGTGGGTGGAGAGGAATGGGAGAGAAAAAAATGTGTGACGCAGATGTCTGTAAGCCCGGGCGGCCCCCACACACTCCCTTTGTGAAGCCAGCAGTCTTCGGGGATGGAGAGTCTGAGTGAAGACTGTGCAGAATGTGTCCGCCTTGCTCTGAGGCGGCCTTTCTTCTTGACACAGAGTTAGGTCCATGGAAGCTCCCCAGCAAGGAGAAGGCCGTGGACTGAGAAGAGGCCCAGAGTCAGGGGCCGGCCACACCTGCATGCAGCCTCAGAGTGCGGCCAAGGAGAGGGAGCACAGCAAGGGGAAGAAAGGAGCGGAAGAGCTGGGGCCAGCGTGGAACGAGCTAGGGAGTCCCGGGGGAGGAGGAGGAGGGAGGAAGGGGAAAAGAAGAAGAGAATTGAGAAGAGAGGGCGGAAAAAGAAATTCCATCAAATCCAATAGAGATTTTATGCCAGCCTCTATTTGGAGAAAGGAATGTTTTTGTTTGTTTTTAACCAAGTATATGTTGAATCCAGTTCCTGCCCTCCAGAACCTTGCAGACAAGTTGAAAAAAATCAGACAAGTTGAAAAAAATCAGCCACACTAGTCAGTCCTGGAATCATCTATACAGGTATAATTCCAGACATGCATGCCATGAGGAGTGATAAAGAAGGAAAGAAGTTAGAGGAATTGGGGGGGGGGGGGGGGTTTGTGGAGGAGATGGGTTCAGAGGTTGTCCCAGCAGGGAGGGCAGGATTGAGCCCAGGCAGAGGTGTGTGTGGGGGGCACTCCTAAATGAGATTGGCAGCACTGAGACGGGGGAGGAGCAAAGCCAACAGAGGCCCTTGGCAGTGGGCCATGGAAAAGACAGAGAAAATGGAAAATGAAGAAGGGCCCAGACTGCCACTCACAATCACCACAGGCCACCTATCCTTACCTTAGACAGTTTCGTCAAAGAATTAGAATTTAGAAGCTTCCCATGGGATCCTGGAAACCCAGCAATCCACCAACCCAGGAGTCCAGCTCCAGGCCCTGAGGGAAAGAAGGAAAGAGGGCTGGTACCCACTGAGCCTCACAGGAAACCCTTCCCTCTCCTGCAAACCTCAGGCCAGCCTCCCTAGTGACCCCCACCTGGAGGGCTTTACTTGGGAGTTCCCGGGGTGGCTGCTGCCAGCTGGTCCTCCTCTCTGCCATATCTTTCTCTCTGGGGTTGCAGGATTCCCAGAGAGAAGGAACTATTTTTTTTTTTCCTTTTTTTTTTTTAATTGTTGGGGATTCATTGAGGGTACAATAAGCCAGGTTACACTGATTGCATTTTTTAGGTAAAGTCCCTCTTGCAATTGTGTCTTGCCCCAGAAGGTGAGGCACACACCAAGGCCCCACCCCCCCTCCCTCCTTCCCTCTCACTGTTCTTCCTTTCCCCACCCCTCCCTCCTTCTTTCTCTCTCTGCTCTCCCCTTCCCCCACCCCCACCATGACCTTAATTGTCATTAATTGTCCTCATATCAAAATTGAGTACATAGGATTCATGCTTCTCCATTATTGTGATGCTTTACTAAGAATAATGTCTTCCACTTCAATCCAGTTTAAAGTCTCCATTTTTTAAAATAGCTGAATAGTATTCCATGGTATACATATACCACAGCTTGTTAATCCTTTCCTGGGTTGGTGGGCATTTAGGCTGTTTCCACATTTTGGCAATTGTAAATTGAGCTGCAATAAACAGTCTAGTACAAGTGTTCTTATGATAAAAGGATTTTTTTCCCTTCTGGGTAGATGCTCAGTAATGGGATTGCAGGATCAAATGGGAGGTCTAGCTTGAGTGCTTTGAGGTTTCTCCATACTTCCTTCCAGAAAGGGTGCTGGATTTTATTGAATGCTTTTTCTGCATCTATTGAGAGGATCATATGATCTTTATGTTTGCCTCTGTTAATATGATTAGTTTGCAGTCCCACCAGGAGTGTAAAAGTGTTCCCTTCTCTCCACATCCATGCTAGCATCTGCAGTTTTGAGATTTTGTGATGTGGGCCATTTTTGCTGGGGTTAAATGGTATCTCAAGGTTGTTTTGATTTGCATTTCTCTAATAGATAGGGATTATGAACATTTTTTCATATGTTTATTAGCCATTCATCTGTCTTCTTTAGAGAAGGTTCTATTCATGTTTCTTGCCCATTGATATATGGGATTGTTGGCTTTTTCATGTGGATTAATTTGGGTTCTCTATAGATCCTAGTTATCAAGCTTTTGTCTGAATCAAAATATGCAAATATCCTTTCCCATTGTGTAGGTTGTCTCTTTACTTTGGTTGTTGTCTCCTTAGCTGTACAGATGCTTTTCTGTTTAATGAAATCCCATTTGTTTATTTTTGTTGTTGTTGCAATTGCCATGGCAGTCTTCTTCATGAAGTCTTTTCCCAGGCCAATATCTTCCAGTGTTTTTCCTATGCTTTCTTTGAGGATTTTTATTGCTTCATGCCTTAAATGTAAGTCCTTTATCCTTCTTGAATCAATTTTTGTGAGTGGAGAAAGGTGTGGGTCCAGTTTCAGTCTTTTACATGTGGATATACAGTTCTCCCAGCACCATTTATTGAATAGGGAGTCTTTCCCCCAAGGTATGTTCTTGTTTGGTTTATCAAAGATAAGGTGGTTGTAAGATGTTAGTTTCATTTCCTGGTTTTCTATTCAATTCCAAGTGTCTATGTCTCTATTTTTGTGCCAGTACCATGCTGTCTTGACCACTATGGCTTTATAGTACAGCCTAAAATCTGGTATGGTGCTGCCCCCAGCTTTATTTTTATTACTAAGAAATGCCTTAGCTACACGAAGATTTTTCTGGTTCCATATAAAATGCAGAATAATTTTTTCCAAGTCTTGAAAGTACAATGTTGGTATTTTGATAGGAATGGCATTGAATAGGTAGATTGCTTTGGGAATTATAGACATTTTAATAATGTTGATTCTTCCCAGTCATGAGCATGGTATGTTCTTCCATTTGTTAATATCCTCTGCTATTTCCTTTCTGAGGATTTCATAATTTTCTTTATAGAGGTTCTTCACTTCCTTCGTTAGGTATATTCCTAGGTATTTCATTTTCTTTGAAACTATGGTGAAGGGAGTTGTGCCCTTAATTAGCTTCTCATCTTAACTGTTATTGGCATATACAAAGGCTACTGACTTGTGGACATTGATTTTATATCCTGAAACATTACTGTATTTTTTTATGACTTCTAGGAGTCTTGTGGTTGAGTCTTTGGGATTCTCTAAGTATAAGATCATGTCATCAGCAAAGAGGGAGAGTTTGACCTCCTCTGCTCCCATTTGGAGTCCCTTTATTTCCTTGTCTTGTCTAATTGTATTGGCTAGAACTTCCAGCACTATGTTGAATACTAAAGGTGACAGAGGACAACCTTGTCTGGTTCTAGTTCTAAGAGAAAAAGCTTTCAGTTTTACTCAATTCAGTAAAATATTAGCTGTGGGTTTGTCATAGATAGCTTCAATAAGTTTTAGAAGTGTGCCACCTATGCCTATACTCTTCAGTGTTCTAATTAGAAAAGGGTGCTGGATTTTATTGAATGCTTTTTCTGCATCTATTGAGAGGATCATATGATCTTTATGTTTGCCTCTGTTAATATGGTGGATAATGTTTATGGACTAGCGTATGTTAAACCATACACTACGTTTCATCCCTGGGGTGAAACCTACTTGATCATGATGTATGACTTTTGTGATGATAAGCTGTAATCTATTGGCTAGGAAAAATTCTAGAGATTTTTTTTGCATCTATATTCAAGAGTGAAATTGG